>JAPDSC010057093.1:272105-292352 GCA_026290005.1 Latrodectus geometricus | reverse complement strand
TACAACTTATAATAATGATGAATAAATGTAATGGAAAACACAAATTTTATACTTGATTTATAATTTTTATTACATTTAATATTTAAGACATTATTAACATCAAATATAAAATAATGACAACAAAATAATTAAAAAAAAATAATAATTTAAAAGAAATTTAAACAAAATCACTACAGTTAATTTTGACTGCCAAAAACAATTTAATACAGCATTTTTTTCATTTAAAGTAGTCATAATCTCAATTTGTAATAGCAAATTTTCTAGCTTACAGAAAATTGCAAAATGAAAAAAAAATTTGTAACTGTAAGGTGGAAAAATTATTTTTTAATTTACAACCAGAAAAGAGAATTAAAGAAAACATTCCTATAGTGATCATTTGAAACATATAATATTCCTTTTGTCAGATTTGAATATATTTTGAGAATTAGGGTTAAAGTAAAACACATTGAAAATTAAATTAATCAAGATGAAATATTCTAAAATGTTATATTAGACACAAATGATAGTTGGAAGAGGCTATATAGGAACTATATCAATTTTTCCAAAATTTTTTAGCCAAGTGTTACAAGTCTTGAATCAGTTATGCAAGATGATATATAGCATTAACACAGAATAATTTTATAAGGCATAAACTTTCAGCAATAAAAAAGCATTTATGACTAGCGCTTTTATTTTATTTATTTATTTATTTTTATTTATTTATTTATTTATTTACTTATTTTTTTTTTTTGCTTCAATTACAGCAATTGTAGCTTGGTGTTCAGAAGTCACATTAATAATCCACTAATATTTTGTAATAAAACAAATCTTTTTAATAACATCTGTAAGCTTTTTTGCAGTTTATAGTTTATTTTGATGTTTTTATGCCAGAATTCATCCAATATTTTATGCATTATGGATTCTCATAAAATAATTATTTTTTATCCCTTGTTACTATTTTACAAAGAAGAACTTATAGGGAGCTAGTAGTTCACAAAGCTATTTTTCCCATTGACAACTAATTTCAATTTAAGCACTCATAGAAAACTAAATTGTATAAACTGATTTATTAATTAATATTGTGATGTTAATACATATATTAACTAAATCAATCTAACTTTTTAGTAGGTTATAAAGATTTAATTTTTAAATATTCTTTTAAATTGGTAAAAGATATACAATTATTCTTACTTAAAACTGTTATTTTAATAAAACCATTATTTCATATTCAAATTAAAATCAACAATGCTCAAAGGTGTTTTGCATTAAAAAAATTTAAAAATGTGATACATGACATGAAATTCTACTTACTTCGGTACCACAACAAGAAGGGTTGTTAAATACTCTGAATCTAGGACAAAGTGCTCCTTTTTAACCAAATCTCCCAGAGATCTCAAAAGAAGGCTTCCCCTGTTAAACATAACAAATTATTTTGAATTTTAGTACATATTACAAGTCAAAATTATATGAAAATATGGCTTTTTATTTATAAGTTAGACAAAAATAAATTAATGCCAATTTAATACAAAAATTGCAAGGTAAAATTTATCCTTATAAAAAAATAAATTAAAGCATTAATATTCACAACTAATATTATTTTCCTATTAACCTTGAAAGGAAAGTTTAAATAATAAATTACTCTTTATTAACTAATTAAATATAAAAAATTAATTAATCTAACAAAAAGAGTTATTTTTTTTTATACAGGTAAACAAAAAAGTTAATATGTTAACAAACAATATAATTTATATTAAGGAACACTTCTGAAAAATATATTCAAAATCCAAATTTTGATTAATAAAATACATTTTCATAATTTCTAGCATATAACCCAAGGATAAATTTAGATAAAAGTTTCAGAACTATAAAATACATATTAATGTAAGTTACAGAAGAAATATTTTTCTTATTGTAATAATAGAGCTATTTTGTTTCAATTATTTTGTCAAATAAAAATTTTTTAGGCTGGAATCAATTATGATTATAAAACCTGAATCATTTTAAATAAATACACAAGAAAAATATTTTAAGTGAAATAGAGGTAGATAAACCTAATTGATACCCAGATAATATTATAAAACACCTTTTTGATTTTTTTTTTTAAAAAACTTATTTTAATGAACTTATTTAAATATGCATTATAACTCTTAACAACAATCATATACCACATATCTTTTGCCTCACTTATAATACATAAATTACTTTCAAAAGTGTTTATATTAATAAAAATATGTTAATAGAATACAATATTTGTAAATTAATATTCCCGATTATTTTCTTTATCTTTCTGTTGCAACCTAAAAATTGGTACATTCACAAGAAAATATAGAGTAATTCATAACTCCAATATTGCTAATATAACATTAATAGCAAAAAATAACACTTTTTTCCCAGTAAACAATTCATTTAATCAAGTAGTTATTTATTAACAATTTACAATACTTGGAAAAGAAGAGCCATATCTACAGAATAAATCTTTAATTTCTAACTTACGTTTGTTTCCTTTCTAAATTTTGCAAGCTTGTTTTGAGAGTATTGTAAGATGAAGCTTTTTGTTTTAAATCTACTTCAATCTGTTGAACTTGCTGAAACAAAACAAGTTATCAATTACAGAATATAAAATTTTTGCTAGAAAATATACATTTTTTATTCAATATTTACTTTATTTATGATTTCAGCAATTTGAGAAAGGGGCTGTCGAGCTGGATATTTTGCCATATCCCATGAAAACCGTGTAAGGAAAGTACAGACATCCACTGAAATGGAAAAAGAGTATTAATAATGAATCAAAAGAATTTTTAAGTATAATTGACACTTGTTTTAAGTGAGATAATTAAAAATTCACAGACTAAAGCCAGTGTCTGCAATAACAGTATTACTGATATATTAAAACTTAATAATATATAAAACATATTACTTTATATAACATTGAATAATAAGAAACTGTGCAATAAAAATAATAAAAAATTGGTCAAAAAATTACTCTTTTTTACGATAAAAATTAAACAATTTTGCAAACTGATTTAATAATGCATCTCCGAACTAATGGTTTGTTAAAAATCCTTGGCAAAGAAATTGAGCAATCGACTAATTAATTAAAATAGAATTATACTCAAAAGCCTATTTACATTTTCCAGAAAAAAATTTGTTCTCACATGCATGCATTGTTTTTCCCCTTATTTCATCAAGCAAAGTATCAAACAGTGAAATTCCCAAAAATCAGGTATTAAAAGAGAATTCATTCAGGATAATTAAAAATTGTATTACATTATTTGGATTTTTTTTATTTACTTAATGTTGTTTAAACAGCATTTTATATATATATGCATATTTTTTCACATTATATAACATAAGCAAATTTTTTCACATTTTAAAAATAAAATATTAACTGACATAACATTCTAAAAAAAAAAAAAAAATCTATGATAAGCAAGTCAAAATAGCAACATAGAGAAAGAATTAAGATTTCCAAGTAGAAAAATTATAATAAGAAAGAAAAAAAAATTTTTTTCTTGACTTCTAAACTTATTTTCATGGTAGATTTCTTCCACAGAAATGTATGAACACTATGATTGTTTTAAAAGTACTTCTGACATCATTCTCTACTACATATTTTTAAGTTACCTATTTTGAAAATTACTCATTAATATGCTTAGTATTATTAGCTCATAAAAATCATATCAATCCAAGTATCTGAAATGTAAATTAAAAAATAAAATGAAAAGAGAAAAAAAAATGCATGAAAATTTTTTTTTAAAACTTTCAGCTTTTAAATAGGAATTAGAATTATCATTGCATCTAAGGGATTAGGTTAAGGATGAACCACTAGTTCATAAAATCAGGAGAAGATAAATTAGAAGTTTGCAAAAATAAATGTCTACAGCATAAGAATTTTACAATAAATTTTAGGCAAACTGATTTCTAAATCATTTAATATCAAGTTAAAAAAAAAAAAAATCTAAAAAGCACTTAAAATAAAATTAATCACTTAAGTATACACCATGAAAATTTCTCAAATTTGAAAAACAGATATCATTAATTCCTCAGTAAAAGTTGGTAGCATTAGCAATTTCAATTATAAGCATAAAAATATTATTAAGCAGTTTATAAGTCATACACCATGTAAGAATTATAAAAATACTTATTGAGCACCAATAAAATTACCATTATTAACATGTAAATTCTCCTTCAGCATTTCTTTTTGGTCTTCCAATATTTCTTCCATATATGATACCAGTTTTTTCACAATCCTAAAATTAAAACATTAAATATGTACATTATTTTATACATCAACCTCCCCTAGCTGAAATTTCTCTTATGTTTAGGAAATATGACATTAAAATAGACATTTGCGTTTTTAATTATAATAAAAAAAGAAAAAAATTGAAAGAAAAAATGCAGCATAAATTACAATTCAAAGGAAACAGAAAACACAAATATTTTTGATGTCCCTATCTTATGATATACGATTGAGAAAACTTAAAAAATAACCTATCATATTCAATAAATAAATGCAAAATTATATAATAAAAACAATAGAGATTTGTTCATCACTCTACATTTAAATTTTGCACACCAGGAATAACTTAACTGGACCACAGATTTTGAATTATATCCATACCTGAAGTGAGAATGAAACATGCGAGTTAACTGGTACATTTATTATTCAATGGTTATTTTTGAAACATGATAGCTAATTAGATAAAGACTACAGTTTTAAAATAGTTTTCAACCCTGAGGTAAGATTGAAATCCCCAAACTGTTTTATCAGAGGAGACAGCCTTAGTTCAATATCTGTCTCAACAACTAATGAGTTGATGAATATAAAGTCATGACACACAATTCAACTGACATCTTGTAAAAAATATATATCATTATAATATTAAATGAAAATAATTAAAAGACAAAAAATGTTGAATATTTAATAAGTTTTTCAATAAAATAAAAAAAATAATTTTATTTACTCTAATAATCTTTAAACATTGATTATAATTATATCTTTCCCACAAGACTGGAAATATTTCATCAAAAAATTATTCTAACAAATTTTTCATTTTCATCACATTAAATGAAATGGATTATAATACACTTAATTAGTGCTGCTTGTTATTTTTTTTCAATATATTTATAAAAATTTAAAAATTAAATTACTTTTTTACAAATTTAATTTTAAAAAATATGGAAACAAAGGAAAACAGTTTTTGAAATATATAAGAATAATGTCTAGAAATTCTTTAATTTACTGTGATTCTAATTTTCCAGTTTAATTAGAATTACTTTCCTATATCTATGATATCACCTTCTTTTCTGCAGAAGATTAAAAGTGGATACACAGTTAAACTCAATGAAATAATTAAAATTAACATATTAATTAATATATAAAATTACATTTATTCGATTATTATGACATAGTACTCCACAGTTTAACATGAATTCTCAAAGATTCTTTAAAAAAAATTTTTCTAGCAGGAACACATTTCATAAATCAATTTCAAAAAAAGCAAAAGCATGTATTGCAATTTAGGAAAAACATGAGAAAAGTGATATTTCAATTTTATCACATGACAATGGTATAAAATTACAAGACAACTAGCCCTGTATTATATTATTATTCATATGAAACACATTTTTATTTCTTAATTACTAAGGCAAACAATGAAAACAGTTAAAAACGAATTGAATAAATAAAATTTAAGAAAGCATTGGTAATGAAAATTAAAAATATTTAAGAAAATTCTGAAGGAAAATATTAAATATACATACCCTTCTACATAAACATCTATTTTGCCTAAATCATCAGTTAGACCAACAAGTGTATCAAGTGTTCCAACCTAAAGAAATTAATTTTATTCATCAAATCGAAGCATCAAAAATTAAAATCAATAAAATAAAAATTAGTTTTTGAAACTTACTTTCAAGTCTGGAATATGAAATTTATAGTTATTCGAAACATTGCTCGGCTTTGTAGCACCGTTAAGTTTTTCAAGAGTTTGAGGGCCAGGTGCAGAAATAATCCAGTATTCTGGCATTGTAATAACTTCTAAAAAGATAATACAAAAACTATTTTTATCTGTGATTATTCAAATTTTTTTAAAAATTATTGGAATACAAAATATTACAAACAACATATTTTTTAATATGTTGTTTGTAATATTATCTAATTTAATAATTATCGTAATTTATCTAAATAAACACAGTGGAAAAGATTTTTTTTTATTTTTATGCTAAAAAATAGAAGTATGAAAAATTCATTTGACAAAATTCAAAAAAATTGGTAATATAGTACATAAATTTATCACAAAAAAACTTGCAAATAAATCTTTCATATAATCAGATTTATTCCAAAGAATTTCACACAATCATTTAAATAACTTTTGATTAGTCATTTAAGTGTCGCAGGTTATAATTATATAATAAAGAACAAAAATTTAGCACTTATTTTTGTATGTATCTTAAGTCAGCAGAAATATATAGTTACAGCTTTATTTTAATTCTACAAAATATTCTTAAAAATACTATATGTTTTTTTTTTTAAACATAATTGATGTCTTTGTAAGGACTTTCTTAATTTTTGAATAAAATGCAATTTTAAAAACTAATTAATTCCTGTTATGTGAACAATGTTTATTAATAATGTAAAAGTGAGTTATTTTTTAAAATAAGTTTTTTAGAACACAAACTATAAAAAAATGAAATTGCACTGATCAGACTTTTTTCTCATAATTCTTTACAAAGAAAATTTTATGCATAACAAAAAAAAAAAAATATATTTAATGACACAATCCTTTTATTAAATGAAAATATCATAAAATAAATTTTTATCATCAAAAAAAATTTTTTTTCACTAAACAAAAAATTTAATGTTATTTGGAAGGCAATATTTACAGCTTTATAAAAGTGTAAGAATAAAAAACATTTTCTTGTAATGAATATTTTAAAAATTAGAAGAAAAACTTCTAAATCATTAAAGATCTGTATTTCACAACTTGTAAATCAATAAAATAAAGTTATACAATGAATATTAAGAAATCCATCAAGTTATAAAATAAATCAAGAGAATTTTTGTTATTAGCAAATTTTTAATAAAGAAATTGCATTTAATAATCAACATTAATGGTTTAAATCTATGTTACATACAGGAGAAATAAAGCAGAAACAAAAATTAGTAAATGAATAAAAATAACAGGTAGGACGCATCAAAGCACCTCCTAAAAATTAGCATTCGCATAACAGTTAAAATTTGCTGTACAATTTTATAGTATTGACATGAAACACTGAAAAAAATTAATTAAATATAATTTTATAAGCAGAGGTAAAATCAATTATTTTTTCATCATGATTTTTTGGAAATATATTTCATAATTTATTTTGAAGTCAGATTCAAGAATAACAAATTTGATACATGTTTAAAATAAAAAAATCTTTTCAAATTTTTAAACATGTTTTTCAGATAATTTGATACTTTTATTTTGCCAAACTTCATTAGTAAAAATAATCCCTATATATCTAAAAACAGATAAATATTAAATAAAAATGTTAGAAAGAGATAGATATAATTTGTTTACTTTTGCAATCAAGGGTCAAAGAGAATTTTTTTTACTATGCTTTCAGTAGAATAAAATTTGGGAAATGAAATAAGGTTTGATTTGTTTGTCACTCAATAGTAATTTTTTGCATATGAGGGCTAGTTAGACAAGAACACATAGTTTAAAGTGGATTCTGAACTACTACAAACTGTTAAACCGAATAATAGAGTATTAATCATTCGACTACTAACTTGGTGAAATAAAATAAGGAGTAAGATTAAGAAATGAAAACAATACAATACAACCAAAAATTAAACACAACACATTTACTATATAAATATAAGTATAAATGCTGTTTATACAGCAAATTAGAAGCTATTTTCAATGCCTAAACAAAGCTTAAAATTAAGATAAACTTTTATCATGAATTATTATGGTATGGTAAATGCACAGGAGTCTATTAGCTTACCCAATGGCAAGAAAATAAACTTTTTACATTCTTTTTTAAACAATGTGAAAAGAAGGAAAATTATCTGCAGCCTTGATAATTTTGTTGATTGTTACATTCTTAGAAATATACACTAATTTTTCAAAAATAAAAGTATAATTCTAGCACTGTGCAACAAAATGTTATTGATAAAAACTGGTGAATAAATCAAACTTATTTATACTATCAAACCTTAAGTAGTAAAATTACTATATCAAATTATAACAATATTCATGTCTCTTTATCAGACACATATATTTGAAAATGATCTTAAATTTATATAAAAGACTTACTACTAAGTATTTACATATACATAGTTGACCTCCTACTCAAACTGCTAATTAAATTACTTATTATTTTTTGGTAGTTTGCACAAAAAAGCTAATTTAAAGTCGACTTAGATTAAAACAGGATTCTAAAATAAACATCCACCCTAGTGGATTGCAGATGTACAACATGGGTCTTATGGAAATTACCTAAAATATTCGATGTTAAATGCACTGATAAAATGTACATAATCAGAGAATAGCAGTCTGAATTTCACAAAAACAGATAAGTTCACTGGCCAAAATACGTCGAAAATTATCAAGTTGTTCTGTAAGCCTATAGCCATCAAAGGTAGAGCAATAGAAAATCAAATGTTCAACATCTCCTGAATATTCACATAAATTATATTATCTTAGACTGTAAGGTAACAGGTTACTTGCAAATTTATCATGACTAGATAAAAACTGAGAAATTTTAAAATTAATAAAGGAAAAATTCGGAATGCTCTCTATGGCAAATAGTAAAAAAAAATTTTTTTAATGAGTTCAACAAAACAAGATTAAATATATTTCACTCAGCTTAGCTAAAAACATATGATGGACTTTTAATAAATTGTTTGTGGGATTACTTTTTTGTCCATTTGTTCTTCAGAATGCTAACATTGACATCTATGGGTAAATTTAAGGCATCTTTAACACAGAAATTAGTTTTTTCATTTCTACGTAACTCATGATGAACATGCACATAAGCAAAACACAGATATTGATTCCCCTATTTCTACCCAAAGAGGATTGAATTGGTTAATTTGTTACTCTATTATCAGTTTTTACACACCTAATGACTAATTTGATCAGAAATGACAATTTAAAAGTGAATTTTCAATCACAACAAATAACACATATGAGGTTGCAATCAAGTCTGTGAGAATTCAATTGCTATCTCACACAATGGTCTTCTGTTGAATATCAAACAGAGTGCTACTCATATAACAGCTTGACAACTAACCAAGGGATAAATTGTCTAAGTTAATTAAGAATGCACACTAAAAGTATATAAGGTGTGTCAATAAGGACCAGTCCACTGTTTTTGATAAATAATACAGAGATTAACTTTTAATGCATTAAATTAATTTATTTCACAGAAAAGATACCATAAAAATGCTATAAATAGTAATTATCAAAATATTTTTATAATTCATTCACATTTTACATAAATATATATGGTGTGTTCACAATGGATGTTTTAACCGCACTTAGCATGACAT
Organism: Latrodectus geometricus; assembly: GCA_026290005.1. Taxonomy (NCBI): domain Eukaryota; kingdom Metazoa; phylum Arthropoda; class Arachnida; order Araneae; family Theridiidae; genus Latrodectus; species Latrodectus geometricus. Next base: position 282,829 of record JAPDSC010057093.1, on the reverse strand, counting down.
ATTATAGATTTTCTATTTCTTCATCATTTTTATTTATTGATTCTTCATCAGTTGAAACATCTTTAAGAATAGTATCAAGGCATTTTATTTCCTCCTTGTACAACATAAGCTGCTTCATTTTCTTCAAAAAAACTTTAAAAGTTAACTAATATTACAAGAGCACATGCACTTAGCCTGAAAAATCACAACATCAAAAATAACAAGAAAATGGAAATGAAAAAAAATGCAGAAATTTTCATCAGTAGAAAGCATTTGACCTTGAATGCAGTTACTGAGGATTTAGATAGTTTTCAAATAAAGTTTTTTTTTTTGTCCACTGCCACCCAGACTGGCAACATGGGTGCGCTGCTCCATTTTTTTTAACTGAATCGCAATTGGGTCTGGAGTCCAACTTCCTCAGTACACACATGCCATAGGTATCCATTCATACAAGGAAGGGACAACGACAGGAGAGAGAGAAAGAGAAAATACATCCATGCCCGAACCAGGATTCGGGCCCAGACCTCCCTATCCACAGTCAGGCATGTTGACCATTAGACAGAGTAGGCAGCTTCAAATAAAGGTGTATTTTACATATTATTTTAATAGCAACTCTAAGACACAGCATACCTGGTCGCAGGTTAATAGTGCAACATTCATTGAGACATTGTATAAAAGTCAATAAGCATAGCATGTATAAAGATAAGGAGTGTAAATTGATAAAAGAACAGTTAAATTAATTTGTAATAGTAAGAAGTTTCACATGAAATAATTACATATGGCTAGTACTTTTTTTATCTGAATACTTTCTTTCCTTCTTAATTTGCCTTTGCAAATTATCATATTAAGTAATAGTAAAAGTAAAATTATTCAATTGAGTTTTCAGAACTTAAATAAAAAATTATATTTTAAGCAAAAAATATATAAATGAATAAAGGGTAGTATGATTTTTCACGAAAAAGTAAACTAACACATTTTGAATACATAAAACTTATATCAACTTTTGAAAGAAAGATATTTTTCCAAAAATTTTTACATTAATTTATATTTGTTTCATCACTTTTAAGATAATATCTGAAACTAGTTTGAAAATAGATGACATAGTTATTGCAAATAAAGGTAATCAGGAATTTAAGGCTACTGAAAAGAAAATTTTTCATTTGAAATTTATCCAAAATTTTTCTGATTTTAATAAATCTGTCAAATTTGATAACTGGTTTTAATGAGTATAATAATGTTGATTTCAATTCAATTACAGAATATGTTTAAAATTCCTTACTTTAGTTTGGCATTCTACAGTAATTCCATATAAGAAATATTCCTTTGAATATTAAAGTTTAAAGTAAATTTCAAACCACTACGAGCAACTAACTAAATATAATAATAGTTGATAAGTTTAATCAGAAGTTAAAGCAATAACAATTAAAATTAGACTAGCATGATAATCTTTTAGTTGCAAGCTTGGTTTATAATTCCCAGAACAGGAATTAGGGCAACTATTGGAATTCTTGTCTTTAAATACAAAATACTGCTACATAATTAAAAAATAAATAAATATTTTTATAATTTATTTGATGTAATCTTTGTTAATGGCATTTCTTTATAGCTTTCTAAAGTATAGTTTACATTTTTGGTATTATTTTTAAAAAAAATAATAAAAGCTAATTCATACAATAATTAGTTGAAGAAGATAAGTTGACCCATTTCAAAATAAATTTAAATAGAGTAAAACAATATATTTACATATGAGTCAAATTTTTATGAATAAAGAAGTAAACTTTATTTGGTTCCACTTTTCTGGAGATTAAAAAACAATACCTTAGGTTTTCAGTATACATATGGTAAAAGTTAAATAAATTACCCATTTTCTAACATTTTTCAAATTAAATCACTTCATATTTTTACTTTTAATTCAACAAATCCATAGGGAGAAAAAGTGCAGCTCCTATAGTCCAAAGACTGGAGCACCATGAAGAAGAAAACTGTCTTAGATCTATGACAGTTAGTACATTTTTGGTGACAGTTAGTACAGTTAGTAGCTAGGAAACATGGAGTGGCCTTTACGCCTTGGTTGACCTTACAAGGAGTAAATACTCCTGATATACTTTGCCTACTCTTTCCAGTAACACCCCTTGCCATGGTGAGGCAATTAACAGGACTTAAGATGGGTAACTCCTCCTGAAATCCCTCACTTTCATAGTAGTCAACAAAACCTTGCCCTCTCTGTCCAAAATGCCACAAACATCAGGCATCTCCTGAACAGTATGAATATTCTATAGGATGATAATGGACTTGCCCCCATTTTTTCATCGATTCCCTTTCTATCAAATGATTCCTTGATTTGATTCGACTCTGTTAGACCTCATGAAATAAGAAACAACATATTAAACTCAGTTACTAAGAACATCTAAATATTTTTAATATTCTTCATGTTATACATCGAAGTTTAAAATATGTGAGATTTTGCCATATAAATTTCTAAAAATAATATCCTACATTAATATTACTTATTTCCCATCAAATACTTTTGGAAGTTAAAATCTTAATTTTATATAATAAATACTAATAGTCAAATGGTATAAATATAATAGCCAGTTACTTTAAAATATTTTTAAATAATTACCTCTCACACAAGTTATATTATTTCATTTCACAAGTTACATCATATTTGACCTTCAAAAGTAATACAGTGGTCTGCAGTTCACAATTAAATTAAAATTAACAAAGTATTTCAAAGGATACACTCCTCTACTTTATACACACATTGAATATACATATGCCTCTTAATATTCTCATCTTAAATGCACATTTAGAAAATAATGTTTATATTGGTTGCCTCCTTTATATTATTATTAATTTTATTTATAGAGGTTAGCTATAAAAGATATCAAAACAAAAGCAGAATATTTCATTCACTTTATTTTTTAAGTATTAAATGTTTCTAGAGGAAAACTTTAAAGGCAGAATAAATTATGGCAAATACTGGAATTCAAAAATATTGGAAAAGTATTTCATATTTATATTCCATTAATATATTCATAGCATATGCTTTTAAAATTTATCGATCCAAACTTTAGACTTTCAAAGCAATGAGAAATAGTGCAATAAAAAGAAAATTTTATTTTTAAAAAGAAATTGGATTTTAGCTTTTAAAGTTCAAATTACACTGAAATTAATATAATGTTTATTTATATATATATAAATATATATCATTAAAGGTAACAGAACCATTCTAGAGCATTTTTTTTTTCAATTTAATCTAATTTGATATTTTCGAATATCAAATTAGATCGAATAACTTAGTGATGATGGATTTCAATGAATTAATTGAAAATAATGTATATTATAAACATTACCATCAATGATAAAAAGATAAATAATATGTTTGGTTATTTTTAAAAAAATTCAGCAGGATGAATTAAAATATTTTTATTACATCAATTTGAGAAAATTATGATTTCGAAATCCACAATATCAATGATTATAGAGATCCATGTATTATTATAAATAAATATAATTGTGTGATTTTATAATACAAACCTAATTCACGCGATATGAAACTTTAAAACAAAAAATTTGAAAAATTTCTGCAGACTCTCCCCAAAATCATGTGAATGGATATAAAATGTCCAACTTTGTTTATTACTTTTCCGCAAGCGAAATGAGACTTGTAAGCCGTGCTTAAACATTAATGAAAAATCTTAAATTTATATTATAAAAGAAATATTATTGCTTAATGTACACCACACTTTAAATTTACCAGTTAAGAAATGAAACAAAAATGTAATCATTAAAATTTTATTTTAATTAAGTTACATGCATAATATGAATAATTAATTAAGTAACTCAAATTAAATTGTTTTATTCAAGTCATTTGGAACAAACAAAATATGTTTTTACATCGCCCAGTTCTGACTTTTAATGACCCACATTTTTATTATTGAGAATTTTTTATGATTGATTTGTTAACGTTTGAATTATATTTAGATACAATCACTAATGATTGTACCTGTGTTATTATAGTAATATATATTTTTTTATATTATATTCAAATAAAATTCATATATATTCAATCATCCTAATTCATCGTTTCAAGAACGTAGAGAGATCAAAAGCTGTAAGAGAATGGCTTGAGGATTGAGTTCGAGTGTCATTAAAACATCACATTTTAAATACTGATCACACACACAAATGACGCCTTTAGTTTCAAATTTCTTATTTAAAACAATGGTGGGATGTTAGAAGTTTATGAAATATAACATGCATCCTCTCATCAAGTTTATTTTCAACGGGATTTGTACAATTTTATTTTTTGACAATATATTCCTCAAATGTTTCTTTATTGTTGAAAATTAAAAATACAATTTTTAGCATAAATCTAGAGACTCTACGTAACATGGTAGTTGGGACTGCACCCTCCAAAAGAAAATGGTATCGTATTTAAACAGCCTCTTTTAAATTAAGCGTTTCAGACTTCTTCATACATGTAAATAAAGATGGATACTGAGAACTTTTTCGGTTTTCTGTCATTTGACATAAGTTTTAACGGCCTTCGTCTGTTAGACAATTCATTCGTTTGTCATCGTAAGTTAATGAATGGACAATACTATTCGTGGTTAATGGTATAAAAAATTTTATTGTTAAATAACAGATTATAAGTGTATCGTGTCTGTTTACTGCATATACATCTATCAAGTTGGATATGTTTGGCTATTTTCCCATTTTTCCTACTTGTCACACTTGAAATTATCCTCTATCAATAAAAAGTCCTTTTGGATACCAAAATGTGGCTAATGTGTGGATAACTGTCTTCCAGCTATCAATTGAAGACATTCTTTAAGAGGTACCGTAATACAAATTGACCATTATATGATCATTATAGCTTTATATATACAAACTGCATTGCATTATATAATATTAAATTTTATTTAGTTTTTAAAGAATTTTTTTATTGAAATTATCTTATGAAATGTTAAAGATTGTATTCTACTGTGCTATTAAAAAAATAAGTTATATATTTTACAAACCTCATTTAAATAAAATAAATTTATGAACTTGTATTTAATAAGATTTTAATTGTTTTTTAGGCATTATTTTGTGAATTTTCAATTTTTTCTCATTTTAACAGACACATTTATCAGAATTTTTTGAAAGAATATTTTTGCTTGAGTAGCTAATATTATATTTAAAAACTTTTTTATTCATAAATGATTAACTACATTAATAAGTATTATTTTCTCAGACTTTAGAGCAGACACATATAAAAAAGTTAATCATCCAACACTTCGTGACGTATAATGATAGTTTCATAGCACCTGATTCAGTAAAGTTTCGTTTGTAAATATCATTGAATTTGTGAAGTAAAATATTCGTTCTAAAGTTTATAAATCAATATATTTCACCTGTTCAATCTTAGTATATATTTTCAAATTGTGTATATCTATTTTTGGACTTTTTATGACATAGAAAATTTTTCTTACAGTCATTTTTCAGAAAAATTATTTACAACGTTAAGTGAATAAAAAAATAAGATATATAATTTTTAAAAGAAAGTGAATTTTTTATAATAAATGGTATAGTAATGTTTATAATAAATGTAATTATAAATAATTTATTGAGTTTTTTTATTGTTTTACGTTTCAGGCTGTTTATTTCACCTAATTTAAAGTCAAAGATTCAAAGTAAACAATCACGTAGAATTGAACACGATCAAGTAGTGACATTTCAGTGGCATAGGAAAGCAGGTGAGTTTCAAAACGGGTACCAGCTAAAAAGAGTTGCCAAAATTTAGTTCATTATAATGTTGCTTTGTGTTATATAAAATAAAACATCATATAGTTTTCAATAAATTTATCTATTAATGCCATCAAATTGAATGCTAATCATGGTTTAATATTATTGCAGGAGTACCAGCATAGGTTGTTAGAAAGGTTGTTTCTCACTTTTCTTTTGAACTCAGTGGACCTGGAGAACATGATACTTTTAGGAAAGATATCTAAATATAAACAATAACCCTGGTATTCTCTTTGTCCTGCGTATCATTTTCTCCTCATCTTTTTGTTCGTTTCTTCACTCTTTATCTAAAACAGATCCATGTATTTGGAAAGTTAAATAAAGGTGCTCAAATCAAAATCTAAAAAATTCTGTTCAAATAAGTAAGTAATTTACGTCAATTTTATTTTTACTACCAATCGAAGCATTAAAATCTTTATAAAAATGTGGTCAGTTTTAATTAAAAAATTAAGCCTAAGATTTTTAAAGAAATTTTAGAGTCGTAAAATAGTTGGTAAAATGCTGATTTTCTTATAATATGTTATTTTATTTAACGAGAAACATACTTGTTTTTCCTTTTATAGAGAAAAAATATGAATTTTAGTTTTGTTATGACTTAATAATGTTATTAAATATTGTTATTAAATTTAAAACCAATTATAAAATAAAAATCTTATTATAACGTTATAAATTTTAATGTTGTTATTAAATTTAAAAACATGAAATATGAACTGAATTTTGTCTAAATCTCATAAAATCATTCATCATATTTTGAATTTACAGGAAACTAAAAAAATTATATTCATTTATTTAGTATAATTTACAAAATAATATTCGATTTAAAGATGTTATAAATCATATTGTAAAATTGGCTTTCCAAAATACATCTGGTTGTATTAACAATTTGCTTTTTTTATGTTTTGAAAAATATTTTAATTTTAATATTAAGTAATATCTTGATTTCTTGTGCGAAAATTATGTTTTGTTTTAATACTGCTACAATGATGTAATTTAGGTGTATAAATTAAAAGAAGATGAAGATTTTAACTATGAGAGTTTTCTAGTTTTGAAACTAGTTGAAATTAAGAAAATTGACTAGTATCATATTGGTAATAGTTATATCAATATGAGTATTGACTGGAATTTACTTGCAGAATGAATATTATTTTGGTTATATTTTTGGTAAGAATAGGTAAGTAGTTATTTTAACGGCGAAATTTTTCACATAACTGGGAAAATAGTTTATTTTTTTGCCGATTTAAATTTGAGATGGAATAATAGGAAAACAAAGCAATAAGAAAATTTATTTAAACGTTTTACACTATTAAATTACACACGTAAATAAACATAAAAGGCAAGGACTTATCAAATGGAATACTGTCCTAAAATTTCAACTGGCTCTTGTGCTATGAACTTCACGATACTTGCTAAACGTGATGAGAAGATATAGAATTGAGGGATTCTCACAAAATCATCCATTTTTCTTCAAACTTCCCGTTGTAGGAGGCATTTAAGACAAATAGTTTGAAAATTTTTATGAATTTTTAAAGTAATTGAAGTGATTGAATTGCTTCTGGGCTCATTCTTCTCCAATTAGGCGATAAACCCGCCAAGCATGGTAACCCGGACGTTTTTTTGTCCTTAATGCGCTCTTTATGGCAACCTCTAGAGGAGAGAATTTGAAGAATTAATAAAAACAAATATTTCTTAATATTTCAATGTATTTTTTGTTATACAATTCATAAAAAATATTGTTTTCCTTGCCATGACAAAAGTGAAAATCGTTAAAAATACGTATTTCATTTTCGTCACCATAGCAACGGCATTTTTAAAAAAGCGCCAAGCAGGATACCCAAAGCACATTTTCACCATTGAAATTTATATAAATAATATTTTTATTCAAACAAAATGTAGCATAAGTTCAATGTGTTTCTTTAAAATTTAGTAAAATAAGGAAGTTAATGATTGACAATTTTCGGATATTATGATATCCAAATAATAGTTACCATTTACTTTTAGATAATTATAATTTTTATGTCACTGAAATGCGTAAAGTATACTGCAAGGGATATGTGATAAAATCTTTTGATGTCATTGTTTAGGTTATGCTTCTATTGAATAAAACATCAACAATTATTCAATTATCAGATGTTTTAATTGCAACAATGTATATTTTTACATCATATAAAACAATGCTCATTCAACATTCCAATAAAAAAATTTTTATTTAACAATTAACAAAATTTTTCTTTTACTTCTCTTTTGCACTTTCTTATAATTCGTAAAATCATTTTTCAAAACTGTCCCATGGGAGATACAGAATGCAGCATTGCCCTGGACATAACTCATTTTGAGGATGAACTGCAAGAAGCTCTCAAAAGGCAGAAAAGAGCAGAAAAAAATAAAGGCTTCCCCAGCTTCATTTTGCGATACATATTCTGCTACGGTTGCTGTGGTACAGAGTAACTATTCAAGTTAGGAAGCAAAGCGATTCGTTGCAACAGAAATGATTGAGATGGAAGCATTTTCAAGGCTTCTATTGCAAAGCATCAAGAAGATTTTTGCTTCAATTTCCAGAATATTATCCATACTAAATAAGAAATGACCAAAGGAATAACAACAGGAGAAAAATTAAATTCCATGTGACATCAAAATTAAGTTCAAAGAGAAAATAGCCATTGTTGCTCTTTCATTATTTTATATTATGGGATTAAAATGTTTAATTTAAATGCAGAAGAAAAATAAATTATCATTTATAAAATAATCCAAAACACCCGTGAAATATAAATCTGTAATTCTTATATTAATAAATGAGTTTTTTTCTTTTTGTTTTATATCTTTCTACTCATTTTCATAAAATAAATATTGCACTGGATACATTACAAATATAAAATGAGTAAGTAAAATTCCTTCTTAACCCAAAATTGATCGTTACCGATTTACGGCCATACACATTGATAGAACTACCGTTAACAGCGCGAAATGTTTGAAGAACGGGAAGTGTTCGTTCTTGTTTAGAGGCGACAATTATCGAAGCATCACTCCCTGAATCAACAAGCAAACACGTACCTGTATTTTTGTCCGTTATGAACATGACGAGATGTAAAATTTTCGGAGGAGGAGTCCGTCGAAGCTACTCCCCCGGAGTATCGTTTCCCTGGAATGAGCATGGAGGTGTACATTTTCGAGCCTTTTCCTTAAATCGAGCATGATAAAAGCAAAGTTTATTTCGTGAAGAAGATCGCTGCCGATGGTAAAAATTCTCCTGGCGCTGATTCTTGCTTCTCGAGCTGGATCCTATTTTCGCAATTTCCTTACGTAGCTCCTTTATTCCCTCGTAGAGAGCATCGAAGTTGGATTTCTTTTCTACGGTGAATGATGATTGAGTAGGAACTTGACTGGAGACAGCTAAGGCATTATGAGGAGGAATTTGTAGAATTCTATCGGCAATCTCAGCAGCTTTGTCGGAAGTCAGAGAAGAAATCGATGCTAGGATCGACTGCACTGGAACTGGCATTGCTTGATTGAAAAGTTCTAGGAGTAAAGAATCATCGATGTTGTGGCTCTCTGCTCGACGTTTCATGCTCCGTAACAATTCCGAAGGCTTCTGGTCTCCCAGATTTTCTCCAGCTAACAACTGCCGAATTTCTTGAGTCTTGCTTTCCGAACACCGTTCCACTAGTTTTACCTTCAGATTCTGAGACGGGTCTGTTATGTCTGGCTGCATAATGACATCCCTGACAATGGTTGTCGTTTCTTTAGGAAAGTGATCGACTACATAATTATATTTCGTTTTAGGGTCAGTTATAGGCTTAGGAGTCGCTAGTGCGATAGTACTTTCTATCTGCTTTTATGAATGCTGGTATGATAACAGCCGCTGACTCCATAATTATGCAGTTTTTATTCAGGAAAATTGAGCATAGATATGAGGTTCATAAATTCTAGGGTCACCACTATCGTGGTGTGTGATCAGTGTTCGGAGTGAAGAACAGAATCAAGACTTCAATTCAAGAAAGCGTTTATTACATCTCGACTACATCGCAAGACGGTTGTGTTCCAAGTGGCTGGGTCCGTCGTACTCTGCTCAACTGGTATATCACGTTCTCCCTGGCGCCTGCTTCCCCCAAGAGAAAAAGGGGGTCGGAATGTATTTCCTGTCCGAACTGTGAGTCCATACGTCCGAGCGTGGGAATTTATTCACCCTTCCCAGATGGGCTGAGAAGGGGAAATTGCCATTTCCGTTACTAATTAAGGACGTGAGAAAGGGATCACTACAAATTCTTTAATAAATTTCCAGTATCATAAAATCGCTTTTCAAAATTTTTAATATGAGAATATGTGACAACAAGAAGAATACTATTCACATGACGTCATAAGCGGAATTATCTGTTCATTTATATCTAAAAGTTGAATTGTGGTGACAGCTGCTTCTAATGATTGGACATGAGGCAGATGTTACAAATAAAAACATGACAAAATTATCATTTTTTATGATATTCCAGTTAGAATCGATGATAAAATTTTCTAAACAGTTCTTAAGTTCATCAAAGGAATTGAAACAAAATTTCTTTTTGTATGACTCTTTAGTCGTAAGGCTTTCTTGAATAGTGGCACATAAATTTTTATTTTCCAGTCTCAATTTTTTAAAATCGGGCTCCTCTCTATGGCTTTTTAACTTAGAAAGATAAGCAGGACAATTCGGAAACTTGGATGGAACAGAACGGGCTTTTAATTTGGGATGAGGTAGAGAAACACTAATTTCCAGATTTTTCATCATATATCTCCGACAGCCTGTGAATGTCCGTTTCCATGAAATGAGCTTCACAAATCTATGGAACAAGAAATAATATGAGAAAAAATATCCAAAATTTGTCATTGCATTTATTTATAAGAAGTTAATACAGTATTTCAATTAGAAGATAAAAGGTTGCTTAACAAATTATTTTGTATTTAAAGAATTTGAAAAATTATTA
>JAPDSC010057093.1:226598-272095 GCA_026290005.1 Latrodectus geometricus | reverse complement strand
ACTATTTATATTAGAAAAAATAAGCAAATAACTTACCCTGGAATTTTTAGTAACATTCAAGTTTTCTTGAGGAATGACTTAAAGCCATTTGTTAAGCATTTCCTCTTCTTTAGGAAATCGAAATACGCTTATTTTTTGAGTTTTGTCGTAATTACCAAGGCAACTAACCACTGAACATTTGTAGGGCATGATGACAACAATATCACTTGAAACTATAAAAGAAATATATTACATAAAGCAACAACACAAATCTACGAGCAAAATGGCGACACTAGAATTGAAACGGGTTCAAGCAACAACAGCTTCGCCTCCAGAGCATGAGTCATACAGAAGGGTGCTTCGGCTTTCACTCTAGGAGGTGTTGGCTGCACTCTCTTCCAGGCGCAACAAGTGTCGGGATTGAAACTGACTGGATGTGGGGTTGGTACAAAATGCTAAATAAATAGTAGCAGAGGTCCCCAAATACCTACATATTAAGACGAAACAAGAGTTGAAAGTTTCGTTGGCAGTGATTTTTAATTGTTTCTAATCTTTCTTTTGGTCTCAGACCAGATCATTGAAACCGTTGACATTGATGAAGTCCCTTACAAGAATTGGACAAGTATGAATGTCCTCCCAGTTCAGCCAAAGCAACTCAAGATGTGCTGAGGTGATGTCTGTTCTTGTAGGGCAGAGAGGAAACCACTTGCTTACCCCAGAATATGCGAGACCTTTCAAGTACCCTCTGCAAAATCGGGACAAGCACTTGTTGGTCTGCCTGTCACAAGGGTGAGATAAGGGAAATCCTGTTCTTTTGCCTTTGAATCAATTATGAGGTGGAAGTATTAACCAATTTTTTGTTGTTTAGAACCTTTTGCCTCGCGAATTATTCTAAATATTTGATTCTAAAGTGAAAGGGACTATAGGGTCAATTCCCTTCCTTGCAAGAATACTACCCAATTACTTTCCTTAAATTTTATGAGTCATGATTTTCAATGAATTATAAAATAACGACTGCTTTTTTATTTCACATTTCTTCATTTTCTATTCATGGGTTACTCCATTACAATAAGTCTTATTCATTAAGTTACATAATTTCTGAAATAAATACACTTTAATTTAAGCACGTAAAAATTTTGAATGTTCTATAAAATTTTAAATAAGGTAATTTTAAACACCTAACACGTTATATTGTTATGATAATATGCATGCATATATATATATATATATATATATATATATATATATATATATATATATATATATATATTATTTTATATTGCATTATTTATTGACTATACATTTCCCCTCAAATTTCGATTGAAATGAAAGTAAATTAAATATCAGATTAATTTATTTAATGTACTTAAATATTGAGTTTAGAATAATTAAGTACACAATCGAACTTGAAAAGAATACAAATATGATAAAAAAAAGATAATTCCAAACAGAAATTAAGTAAAGAAGATTTAACAGAAATCCTTTCAATGTATAATCTATAACAAAATAAGATGTCTAGCCAGTATATGCTTTTTGTAATTATTTGAAGTGTGTAATTCAAATGCCACTCAATGGAGTTGGCATATTTCCAACTTTTATTGATGTCAGACTTTTTCCTGCTTATCAATGCCACAGAGCTCAGTTGAATAATAACTGAGCAACTCAGAAATTGTTACAGACATGTGGCTGCTTATATCTCAGATGTTATCAAAATGATAGATATTTATTAACTTTTTTCTTCAAAGGTTGGTTTTTTTTTTTTTTTAAAGGAACATTTTTATTTAAGGTATGTTACAGTTAAAATTATCTTTAAATATATGAGGTAATTCTTTAGTGTAAAAATATTTATGTAAATGTAACAATACAAAACTCTATTGAATAAAAAATAAAACATGGAAAACTATGTCCTGTTATTTCTGTGTTAGAGATACTTCTTTATTTGTTTATCTTAAAACTGTATCGTTAATCTTGACTGTAATCACAAATCCATTTCCCAAATTATCTGAAAATGATTTTAAGTAAGAAAAAGTTAAAATCATTTTTAGAAAATTTGTAAGATAATTGTAGATAATTATTATAAGAAAACGTATAAATTTGAAGTTAACCTAAAGTGTAGTTTAAATTTAATAGTTGATATGATTACTTTCTATCTTATTCATTTTCTTTATTTTCCTTTTTTTTAAAGTTCAATTTAGTATATGTTGTAGTGAAAATAAGTTTTAAAGTATTTAGTATAAGTTTTAAGAGAATAAGCTTAAGAACATATTTTAAAGCTTTTCATTGAAAATATTAATGTACATATAATATAAAATACTCATGTAATTTTGAAATGCCCGTTCTTTTTATGTAAAATATTTACTCAAATTTATCACTATAAAACGGTATTAAATGCTGAAAAAACTATTTGAAATCCTAATCCTTAATTAAAATTGATTTTGAAGTTCAATTTGCTTAACTTAGAATAAAATTATGGTACATAATCATTGTAGTACAAAATTTCAATAAAATATAAATCTGTCATTTTAGTCATTTCAAACGTATTCGAAGGAATAAAACCACAGAAATAATGTTTATTTTTAGTAAAGTTATTAATTTACTTTACAAAAAATAACGTTTCTTTCATAAAAGTAATTACATTATTTTACTAAAGTAACTGGATTACTGTACTAAAAGTAAACTGTGAAGTAACTATGTTTACCTTGAGTAAAGTAGATTTAGGTACTTAAAAGACACTAAAGATTCTATCACAAAAATGAAAAAAAAAAAAACAATTTTAATTAAAAAACTGTATATAACGATGGAAACAAGAAATTAATGGCAAAAGTATTTTGGAATGTTTTAGAGTAAGTGAAAAAATTAAATCTTGAGATAAATCTGATATGCATCTAAGTTTTTGAAACTAATATTTCAAAATAATATATATCCTTGCATCGAAATTTAATTGAAAATAAAATTGCTAAATATTGTGTATTTATAAAATTAAAGAAGAATAGAGTAGTTCATCTTAATATAAATTTAACGTAAATAAATATGTATTTTATAATATTTTTATTTTGGAAGGAATGGTCAGTAGAAAGAGATTTATGGCTTTATTCAACTGAAAACATTCCGCCAAATCTTTATATAGCTTTTCTCATAAAAAGAAAAAAGAGAATAAAGTTTTAAAATATTTTGTATACATTTAGAGCATGAAATAAGAACCTTATCGTAATATAATAGAAATGGGGTCAGTCAGAATATATTGATAATCCTTGAAATGTTAAATCTGTCTGAAAAATTTTGATGAACTGACTTCTCACAGCATATTCGTCAATTTTCTCGCAAGATTTCCTCGAGTGTGTTAACATTTCAATGATCCACAACCATTCTTTGTTGACAAACCTTAATTATCAATTTTGTGTAGGGATGTCTTTTCTTATGAGATTAATGATGTAGCAATACATTTGTCATTATAAACTTCTTTCATTGAATAAGACTTTTTTTTAATCAATGGTTTTTATTATTAATGAAGCGCAAACTTGTATTATTTGAAATAAAATCTAATCTGTATTTACATTCAGAAAAGAATCTATACATTTCAGATCATAATCCGTGCAGTTAATTTTAATTGATAACAAAATGCTATACTTTATCAGTTCCACTATAACAGCGTTCTGGAGTTGATAGGGAACATCACTGTAAAGGCATTTAGGATAATACTCCTATTTTAATATCATAAATCTGTAATGATACATAAAATCTGAATAGTACTTATACCTAAATAAATTTTAGATTTTATTTATCTCACTATTTAGGTTATCCTGATAAGAAACAAGATGTCAAACATTATCATGCTTACAAAAATACTCTTTCTGTTGTTATAAGAAGTCATTAACATTATATATTTATGTCACTATATTTTCACGACACACATTTCTTCCATGTTTTGAAAAATTATTTAATATTATTACAGTATTAACGATATATTGCTTATAATTTGATACAAATTTAAAGTGTTTTGTTTCAGGATCTGACAAATCAGAATGGCTGATGAACAGCAAAATACTGATGGCGTGAAATTTGTCAGAGGCTTTCCATTTCCAGCAACCCCTTTTTTCAAGAAAGAGGTCATCGAAAGCATTCTTGACTACGTTCCCCACGATGGCGACATCGTTCTTTCGTGCTATCCCAAAACTGGATCCACGTGGTTGCAATATGTTGTCTTACAGATTCTTTCTAGAGGAAAATCTTTCCCATCCATTGAGGATACTATAAATAAGGAGGCGCCCATTATGGAAACCTCTGGAAAGGAAAAGTTGGATGCGTTGACAGCACCCAGGGTGTACAAGCATCACATCGCTTACAACATGATTCAAAAGAATAACAAAGCGAAGTTTGTTTACATCTACCGGAATCCTGAAGACACTCTTGTGTCCTACTATCATTTTATAAAGAATGTACCTGAAGTTTCAGTTGTTGATCTAAACCAATTTTTCGAAAATTTCTTGACAGGGAATGTTGGTTTCGGAAGCTACTTTAAAAATGTGTTGTCTTACTTTCAGCATAAGGATGACGAGAATCTTCTGCTTGTGTCCTACGAACGGCTCAAGTTGAACCCAAAGGAGGAAGTTCTAAGGATTGCCAAATTCCTCGGAGAAGAATATTACAAGGACATTTCCAACAGTCAAAAAACAATGGATAATATTTTGGAAAAAATCAGTTTCGATTACATGAAAAAGAATCTTGTTTTTTATATTAACGATGACTCAAATAAAGACAATCCATCCGAGCTTAAAAACTTCTTCCGGAAAGGGACCGTTGGTGACGGTAAGCAGACTCTGACATCAGAACAACTTCTTCGCTTAAAAACAGTTGCGATTGAAATTCTGAACGGTTGCGAAGTGCTTGCAGAATGGTATGGCAACGATTTCAAAGCTAACTAAAAATATATTCTGGTCTAGGATATTCTTTTCAAATTACTTTACAAGTGTATTTGTAAATATAAAATAATCAGTGTAATTTTTTATTTATATGTATATTTAGAATTTCTTAGTGTTTTATTATAACTGTTTTTGATATATTTGTAAATTTCATTTGAAAGATTTTTAATAATACACAAAGATTTTTTGAACTGTTTAAGATTGAGAATAGGAAAATTGAATTTAATATTATTGCTTACAAATCTTTTTGTATTTTTAAAGAATTAAACATTTTATAAATTATTTATGTGTTATTTACTATTAAAATTAAAAACTCTTTTTCCATCTGTCATTATTTAAAAATAGAAGAATACAAGTATATAGTTTACAAAATTTAAAGAAATTTTGTTTAAAAAGGATAAAATTGTAGTTTTGAAAAAAAAAATATATTCAGAATTACAATTTTATAGTTTTTAAATAACATTTATATAAAACTCTTCAATAATTATAATTTCGTCTTTAATAAGAAATTAAAAAATTAAATTTCAATGAGATAATTAATTTTAAAAAATGGTAATGAATGGAGAGAATTTTAAGAAGATTGATTAAACTAGATAAAATTATGTATGATATTTTTTATTTTATAGCAATGTTACTCAGTAGCAAAAGTTCAAACTAGGGATTAAAGCATTTTATGATATATTTGAAGTCATAGCTTTCTTTTAATCTCCAATGGGTACAAACATACATTGCATATTTTTCAATAAACTCTCTTTTATTTCTGATAATGTAACAGGAAACAATGATTGATTTGAAGTATTGTACGAACCACAAAGCAAACAAATTCTGCTGAAATGTTCGTTAACTCATCAAGTAGTACAAAGCATTGTTAGTAGAAAAGTCACTTTTACATATTGTAAATAATATAGCTGGAAAATATTAGGACTTTTTAAGTTTGTATTTCATTGTAATAACTGTTAACTAAATCAAATGCTTATTTAGACCATTCTGGATAATAAAGATAGATCTTCTTTGTTTTAAACCTAAGAGTAGAGAATTGTAAAGAAACTGAATAGCTATAGACTGTATTCTTGGAGGATTTTTCATCGATAGGGGATTAGATTCATGGATCGGAAGAAAGAAAACCCCAGAAACTCTTTAATATTCTGCAATATTGTTTATTATGTTATTATAAATTAGATGAATATCATTAAAATAAAGTAAATAGTAAAAAAGAAAACGATTCATGAATATTTTCATATTTATTTTACATTCCTTTATATTTCAAACAAATTTTTTCTTGAAATCATAAATTCCAATTTGAATTAATGTTTCCTAAAGACATAAGTAGGAAACAAATTTTGTATAGTAAAATCCATAGCTTACTTAGCTTATTTTTTGTTACAAAATATACTTATAAGCAAATATTTATGCTTTTGAGTACTTGTTGAGAAAATTTATTGTCTACTTTTTTACCTCATCCAGAGTTTTATTCCAACCAATGTTTTACTTCATCGTGTCCTTTCATGATTTCCGCAGCAACTTTCTTGAGCCGCTCCAGTTGCTCTGGGGTCAAGGCCTTCCTACCATCTCCAATTGTACCTTTCCTGAAAAAATCCACCTTTTTCGCCTTCTCTGAAGTATTCTCCCCTTCGTATTGTGCCGGATGGATGAATACAACATTTCGCTTCATGTGCTCAAAGCTGGTGTTGTGTAAAATCTTATTCATAATTTCCTCATTGTTAAACAGATTCCGATAGTATTTATCGCCAAGGAACTTGGCAACTCTCAAGATTTCCTCCTTCGTGTTCAGCTTCAGCTGCTCGTAGGAAACTAGCAGGAGATTTTCATCTTCTTTATGCTCCAGATAATACAGCACGTGTTTGAAGTAACTTCCATAAGGAATTTCACCCGTTAGAAAGCGTTCGAAGTATTCTTCGAATGTGAGGGGTGGCATGGCCTCCAGACCGCGCATGAAGTGGTAGTAAGAGATGAAGACGTCTTCTGGCTTTCTGTGGATGCAGATCACTTTCGCTTTATTGTTTTTCTTCATCATGTTGTAAGCAACGTGATGGTTGTAAACTCTTGGCTCTTTCAGAGACTCCAGGACAGACACGCCACACATTTCCATGAAGGGCGCCAGCTTGTTGATGATCTCGTTGAAAGAAGGAAATGATTCTCCATTGGATAATATCTGCAAGATGATGTATTTCAACCAAGTGTTCCCGGTCTTCATGAACGAACCGATGATGACATCACCATCGTGGGGCATGTAATCCAGTATATCCTCTAAATCCTTCTTTTTGAACCAAGGGACATGTGGAAATGGAAATCCTCTTACGTACTGGATGCCATCTTTGCTGTTCTGGCTGTATGACATCTTGAGACTATCCTGAAATTGACCAATACTATAATATTTTTGAAGAATAAGTTTTTTGCTCAAATATTAATCAAGAAAGGGCGATTAAGTAAGATTTTGCTTATTTTCATACTATATAACGTCATTTTTATTCGTTTAAAAAAAAAAAAAACTAGGACCTTTGGAATAAAAGGTTTATAAGGATCTCAGCAAGGATAAAGATCTAAGCAATAGGGCTTTTATTTTACTAAGGGGTAAAACATACTTTGTATTACAACTCATCAGGCAATCAATGCCCATATCTGTTTTCTTGACCGAGAGTCTGGGATACGAAGCATATGTTATGTTAGGTAATCAACCTAACGCAAAATTCTTAGTGTTTAGATCCTAAGCATGCTTGATAGTCAGTTTTATTGATTCACTGATGGAATGAAAGGCTGAGGTGACCTTGCTCAGCCCATGGTTAGAATTTGATACCCGTGCGTTAAGAGTGCGAAACGCTGCCACTACGCCACGCGGCTTCTTTTTATATTTTATTATTAGATATAATATTAGTTAGTAATTTCAGAAGTTCCACATAATGAAGCAGTACGAAAACAATTAAATACTATATTTATTAATAATGTTAAACATCATTCTATTTATAAGGCATGCCAAATTAGAAATATTTTAAATTTATTAATGTCAATGGCAAGAAAAAAATAATTTGGGAGAATCTAGTATTAAATTAGATAGACTGTGTTAATATAAATCTTTATTAAAAATTAATCTATATAAATAAAAAATTTTTCCATGTATCAGTTTTCAATTATTCAATTCCGGAATTACTTATTCGGTGTTGAACTAAGAATTGCTGAATGGATTCAATGGCTGAATAGACAGTGGACTGAAACTTGTATCACAGGATTTGACCCGTGGTAATATTAAAACACTGACTAAGTTCCATAGTAGAATTTTAATTTGATTTAAGAACAAATGAATGCTGATTTGAACTCATGATCTCGATGCACATTGCTGTGGAGCTCTGCTCGCTTTAAGAACTTTGGTGTGTGGTTCTCTTCTACTCTTTTAAAATCATTATCAATAATCAACGGTGGCAGAAAAGAAAAATTGTACATAATAGGTTCTTCCATCCTTCTACATTCTATTTTTTATTTTTTTGAAAGCTATTTTTTTCTTTTTTATAAAAAATTTAATGAATGAAATGTTAGAAGACTTAAAATATTTATTTAATAAGCTTACTCAAAATGTAAGCAGGAGATGTTAAGAATTCAACCTGCTTCTTAAAAATTCATGTGAAGGCAAAGAAGTATTTGGATGAATCAAAATATGATTTATAACTACAATAAAGCATCAATAAAATATAATTCAATTAAAATTGCTATGAAACAATTCCAAACATAGTTTTTAAAACACACACTGTTTTTAACTTTAATTTGTAATTTTATTAATATTTATTTATATAAATTAAAATCAAGATTATATATTCTTAGATAATTGGAAATAATCATGAAGATTTGCTATAGATAATATTCATTGGAATAGTTTATTTGTAACATTGCATTGAATTATATATTATAAAATTTCTTCCACATCTGAGTTGCAATTTAGATCTGCTTCAAACTGTTAATGTAGTTAACAGTGCTGCTGCAAGAATGCTAATTTATTTAACCATTAAAGTCTATATATTTTACAAATAAAAAAAGAATTTTTAAAAAATTGCATAATTTACTTTTATTTATTTATTTTTTTGCTGAAATATCAAGTGACATAGTGACGTAGTCGAATAACAATTGCTATATCAGACTTTAATATGCATCAACAGAAATTTGATTTATGAAGCATTACGGGTTTAAGTGAATAATAATAACTGTCAATAAATTAAATATTAAAGACATTTTTTTAATCAAGTATATATATCACTATATATGTTTCAACGGAGCAAGAACGGTTTTGTAAATGAACTTGTACAATGGAAATATTGAAAAAAATGTGAGAGAAATATTGTGTGACTTTACTTGTTTCCGCAATTCAATTTTAAGACATGAAAATTTTATCAGTTTACGGTAATAAAAACTTTTTGCATCATTACGCAACAAACTTGTTTCTTGTTTTATACAATTATCTTGTCTTATATAAGTTTTTATATATGTGAATAGATTCATCTGCTCATATATTCTAAAAACTCAAAATTTTCTCTCATTTAACTATATAAAATGGATTGTGTATTAAATCTTAAAAGCTACAGTTTATCAGAAATGCGCACAAAGTTAAAATTACTTCTTAATATATAATCCTTCTATCTTCTGTTTGGAATACATTTTACTTTAATAAAGGTGACGCATTAATAAACAGATCCTTGCAAATTTTGCCTTTGTTAATGATGTTGCCTAGAGTTGAAAAATGTCTAAAACTATAAGCGCCTAGAAAAGGAAGTAAAGACTTCTGGTTAACAGAGGTAAAACTAAATATATTGTTATGCTAGGTGGATGTCAAAGTAGGGGTTGGCTGCCTCAGTCGTAAACACTGAACTCGGTTTCAAAAGGGTGACAGAATTTATATTCAAATTATCAGTGGAATAATTTAAATAAGTCCTGAGATAATTAAAATACTAAATGATGGAAACAGATGTTACTTTCAATGGTTAAGTTGCTTAAATCTTCCGTGTTTTCAAGAAGAATAAAAATAAAACCATCATCAGAGCTATTGCAACTAATACAGCAGAAACTTAGGCTCAGAAAGAAGAAAAACTGCTTAATACCTTTGAGAGAAAATGTTGAGAAAAATATGGGGATCAGTTAGTTATGTAGATATGTGGAGGATTTGTCGTAGCTCAGAATTAAGTAAGCACTTTAAAGAAAAAGATTCAGTAATCAGAATAAAAAGAAAAAGAATACAATCACTCGGACGACTAAAGTTAATGAGTGTTGAAAGAAAATATATAGAGGAAGAGTAGAGGGTAGGAAAAGTTGGATGTCCCAGAAAGAAATGGCTGGATGAGGCGCAAGATCATTTGAAAAGGATGAAGATCAAAAATTTGAAGACAAAGGTCGAGGATCGGAAAAAGTGGAGCTATTTGGTGAAGGAAGCCAAAATCCGGCATCGATTGTTGAAGGAGTTGGAAGAATTTAAAAAGTTTTTACTATTTTCTTTTCAGATCCTAAAGTTTTTGTGTCAAATTTATGTGAATGAAAAAATTTTTTATAAGAGCAGCTAAAGTAACTTTTGATTTTAAAATTTTCATTTATGTGTTAATTACGTAGTAATTTACAAGTTGCTGCTAATACTTAGATTTTTTTAATGGAATTTATGTATTTAAATTTAAACCAATGTTTTGAACATTTTCTAATATGTAAATGTTAGATTGCGTTGAAAACAATTTAGCCAACGTGTTCAAAAAAGAATATTGTTTTTAACCATAATATGTTCAATGCAATATGGTATTGAAAATAAAATTAAAAATTTATTTTGAGAGCTACTGTGAGAATCACCAGCATCAAATATTTGATTACTTATAATGAAAATATGAAAAAAATTTGTAAATATTGCAATTATTATAAGCTTCTGTAAATTATTGCTGTGAATTATTGTAAGCTTGTGGAAGTTATTTAACTTATTTTGACATTAATATAAGTGAAAAATAACTTAGAATTGAAATAATTTAAGCTTCAAAATCATTTAACTTTATAATTAGTAGGTAAAAAAATACTGATTCTACATAATGGCGGTGTTGATCTGTTTCCTCATGCTGGTAAGTGGAGTTGTTTTCTTCCTACTGCTGTTTATATATGAGCTTTAGTCGTAAGTGTGAATTCAATAAATTAATGTTATATTAAAAAAGTTTTAAATATTATTTTTTTTGTCTTTATTAAACTAAAACTTGATGTTTAGCATAGTGACAATCGTGTATTTTTCATTTTATCAAATTATTTCATGTAGTTGAACGAATAATAATACAAAATAAAACTAATGTGTGTTTTAACAACCCTTAATGGGAATAAAAATATCTATTTTAAGAACAGCTTTTGTATTTTTACTACGCAAAATAATAAAAATTATCAACAATGAATGTTTTATGTGAAATTATTTTTAATTCGAATTCCGTATTATAAAAGCACTCAAGTAGAATATTTATGTATAAGATTTGTTGTAAAGAACAGCTAATTTTTGGACTCCTTGTGTAATTGACATAAAATTAATGTTCATTCACATTCTTACATAACTTAATTCCATGTTTGTTCCATGAACAATTCAATAGGTCTGCAGATAAATCACACAGAATATTAAAACCATATTGATTATTAAAATACGAACTCACGTAAAAATTTCCAGTAAACTCTGTTGTACAATAAACATGTAAAAATACTTTTTTTGAAAGTTAAACGTAATGAAAATATATTTACATAATAAGAAAAATATTTAATAGGAATATTTAATGCTTCAATAAAATTAAAAATATGAACTATTTTTAATATTCTAATTGTTTATTTTATAAATATTTATATGTTCTGTTAAAATAAAAATAATTAGGCGTTAAATTTTTAGTTATACATGATCAAAAATTCCTTTAGAAAAAAAATTTTTTTTTTAAAGAATTCCTCTTTTTTTAAATTTGTTGTTCATAAAACAGCAAAACATTTTGTTTATTTAACAGTTTCATTATATTACATTATAAGTTTCAAGTTAATATTATAATGTATTAATAATTTTAAAGTAATCAATATTTTCCATTAATTTCTGAAAACTCTTAGAGAGTTTAAATCAACATACTTTCATTTACTGCATTTTCTTGTTTTAAAACTATTCAATGCATTTCATAGTGTATTTTTTTAATTTCCATGAATAAAAGGACTTTCATTAATATTTCTAATTTTTCTGTATAAAATATTTGTGTTGATGAATAAAAAATGAAATGCATTAATTAGAAGTTATTTCGTTAGTCGTGTTTGATTTATGTGATTCTAAAAATTGAAAATACATCAGAATGATAAACTATTTTAAATTATTTTAAGGACTTATAATTAGTTAAGCTGAGTTAGCTTTTATGTATAGCTTAATGCGAGCTTCTTATTACATATATATTGATAAACATAGATTAGAAAGATTTTTTTTAATTTTAGGTATAAAAATCAATTTTTTTTAGATTTTATAAATGGATTTCTTAATGTAATATTCCATTTGTGTGTGTGTGAATTTAGAATCATCAAATTGACTAAATTGAAGTCAAATGAGTATTCAAAATATAATTTGAATATGAATAGGATTTGAAAGAATTATTTTAAAGATTTTTTTATCAAAAAGATAAAAAATATTCTCCAGGTCGTTTCTGCAATGACGTTTGTGTTTTAAACTTAGATTAAGACATCCCAAGATAGAAAAGTTCACTATTACTTAGCAATTGATACTCGTTAGAATTGAAGATCTCGATTTGATGTCATTCACAACAAGAATACGAAATTGTATGCTATGCACATCAGACACTATTAAAATTTATTAATGAAGTATTCACAGTGGAATCACAGAGGGTCAAGCCTAGATATACGCAACGAAAATAGGCAATAGGTTTCTGTTTGTATATATGTTCAGGTGGATGCTTGGGAGTTTACCAAGTTTCCTTTCTCTCCACAAGTGAATACAACACACTAACTTCGAAAAGTCCTCCGGAAGGCAATCATATGTATAAAATCCTTAAATACTTTACAACATGTTTCGGTTGCCCAATTCATAAATCACAAGGGAAGTTTGTTAGACAGTGTTATGAGCTGGCAGATGAACACTTAGTTCTCTGGCCTCCATCTCAACAGCCTGGAGGTTCGATTACAATCTTGCACGAGGATGTCCTTTGTGATTCGTATTCTAACTATAACTCTTGGTACCAGTCTACTTAGCCTTCGCATGAGAAAAATGACCGTTAAAGAAAGACAAACTACTGAGACAAACGCATTTGAGGGGAGTAAACGATGTATTTCTAGTACACACAGCATTATGTTGGTAAATCATTTGTTTTTTGTTGAAAATTATTTGAATGAAAATAAAATTTCTGTTCACAATCAAGTTTTAAATATATATGTATGTACACATATTTTACTTAATTTGCAATTCTACACGGATTATTATAATAAAAATATTATAACAATCTTAATTAAAAGAACACATACACATATTTTACTTAATTTGCAATTCTACACGGATTATTATAATAAAAATATTATAACAATCTTAATTAAAAGAACACATACACATATTTTACTTAATTTGCAATTCTACGCGGATTATTATAATAAAAATATTATAACAATCTTAATTAAAAGAACACATACACATATTTTACTTAATTTGCAATTCTACACGGATTATTATAATAAAAATATTATAACAATCTTAATTAAAAGAAGGCCTTAAAATATATTAGGTTGGGGGAAAATGAAATCTATTATTTTTTTTCAATCGTTGATTGTAGTATTCGATATATCGTTCTGCATCGTTCGTACAATTTCAAATTTATGCGCGTTGTAAAGATCACATTCCGCACTAAAAATATTTTGCTGTTTTTTGTTTGGTCCATTCAATTATAAGATACAGGGTGTTAGAAATGGAAGTCAACAAGGAGAAAATGCAGTACGTTAACAGTTTTTCTCCTGTAAAGGCGAAAATGCAAGTCAGGCAGTTGAAAATCGAGAATGGTGTTTATGACATGATAGTGTAATAACCAATGAGGTGTAATTTTGGTTTTGTGATGACTCATCTCATCTTTTTCAAGAAATACTTGAATTTGTGAAGTAAAGCCTAAAATCATAAATTGAAACTAAAAACTTGCCTATCAAATTTCTGTGTCAATAATATTAAATTCATAAAATGTGCCCTTCCAATTAGCATGCTTTATAGGTGTGGTTTATTTATTCACTCAGTGACATCTGAATCGAACACAGAGCACTAACTTTCTTAATCTCATTCTAAGACGCTTTCAGTTTTAGTCCTCCTAAATTTCTTTATTTCTATATAGCTTGTGTTGTCAGTAATAAAGGTTATTAGTTGTAAAAATTGCCTTCTAGTAAAAGTCAAGTGCAACAAACATTTACCAAAGTTTCATCGATTGATTGGATGTTAAAGATGCACATCTCACGGGTAGGACCCATCGTCAAAAATATCTATAAAATGATAAAAAATCTCCAAATTTGGCTGTCATATTAGCAGTTCATAAGCAAAAGATCAGCCACAAAACATTTTTAAATCATTTGTGAAATGTTAATGAAAAAAAATTAAATTAAACCTTGAAGTTCATGTAAAAATAATGGATTTCCCTCTCCCCAAACTAATATATGAAAATAAATAGAGAACTCACTCAATTCATAAAATTATATTTAGTTTCAGAACTAGTACAATGAACTGATCATTCCTTGATCCATTCCAAGAGAATGTCGGTCCCTTCCATCTTTTCTAGCATACGATCTTTGAGTCGTTTCAACTGATCTGGTCTCAGAGTCTGTTTACCGTCTCCAATGACTCCTTTCCTGAAAAATTCCATTTTTCTTGTGGGTGGCTCCGAAATATTTGTTGAATTTTCCTCACCACTTGGTTTACCGAAATTTTTAAGGTCATCCTTCAGATCTACGACGAGGTTCTTCTTCATATACTCGAAAGAGGTCCTGAGAATTATGTTATCCAACGCAGATTCGTCTTCGGCGAGGGCGTTGAAATAGTCATCACCCAAAAATTTTGCAATCCTCAAGATCTCCACTCGTCTGTTCACGTAGAGATTTTCGTATGAAACCATCAATATGTTTCCATCGTCTTTGTGTTTGTAGTAGGACAGAACATGGTGGAAATAGCAGCCGTAGCTGACTTTCCCAGTCATGAAGCCTTCGAAGAAGTCGTCGAAATCAAGATCCGAAAAGAAGTTCTTCGTAAAAGGGTAATAGGAAGCAAAGGTATCTTCAGGTCTTCTGTAAACGTAAACCACCTTTGCCATTGGGTTTTTCTGGACCATGTCGTAAGGAAAATGGTGTTTGTAAACCCTCGGTCTGCTGGTCAATGCGTCCACAGCTTCAACTCCTGTCATCTCGATGAAGGGAATCACTTTCCCCATCATGTCATCAAATTTCGGGAAGGATTCACCTTTTGTCAATATTTGATGAACAATGTACTGCATCCAGGTTGTTCCAGTCTTGGGATATGTGGCGATGATGACGTCACCATTGTGTGGGACGTAATCCAAGCTCTCCTCTACGTGTTTCCTTACAAAGACCGTCGACATTGGGAGACCCCTGATGATTTGAATGACTTCACCGGACATTGAGGACTCATCTTTTATATCCTCTTTTTCAGTCGAGGTGCTCATTGCTCCCTACCTAAAACAATAGTTGCCAAAATTTATAAGTGGTTGACAAAAGCAACTGCTTTATGTCTTTAATTTCAGATTTCTTTTTGCCTCAATATCTAGCATACAACTATATAATGATTAATAAAGAATTTTTTACATTGCATGTAATATTTTTAATATACTGTACACTATTTTAAAATTCAAACATTTCTCAATCTAGTTCTCCATTATATTTCATATCTTCTGTATGTATATTTTTAAGCATAAACTCGACACTGATATTTTAGATAGTTTTTCTAGTCTTCTGGTTTTTTAAAAATAAATAGGGTAGAGGCTTTCAAATTTTGTAAAAGTCTGAATATCCAGTTATGCACTTTCTTAAAATGTAACAAAATTAACTTCTCACAAAGATTGTAAAAAATATATATATATATTTTCTCAACCAACAAAAATGATGAAATATTCGTTTGACTATTTTTCTACAATACAAGTGATTATTAAGATTTCTTCAAACATAAGAACTTGAAAAATCAGTACATTCAAGGATAAAAAAAAAAAAAGAAACGTTTTTGCATGAAACCTGTGATATAAAGTATACAAAAATGTTCTATATATTTACTTAACAATTTGATGGTTTCAGTAAAATTCACAGGAATATAATTCTCAAAGGAGTTCTTAGATTAATAAATGACCAACGACACTATGATATGTAAATTGCTAACTACCAGTGATAATTAACTCAAATATACTGGGTATTCCTCAAAAAAGTTTTGATTTCTAATGAGAATCGTCAAGTTACCCTGATTAAAGAAAGTTGTTTGCGCAAGCTGTAGGCCATTAAAATTCTCCATATGAACATACCAGCTTAATGAACCATAGTAAAGTCTTTAGACTTTTCTCAAAAAAGTACTAATTACTTTTGATAATCATCAAGAAATCCTGAAGAAAGATACTTTTACTGGAGTTATTTGTGCAAGTTGAATGCTGTTGAAATTCCATATGCAAATATACAAGAGTAATGAGCCATAGTGGTATTAGGAAATAATTGAGGAGCATACATTTAAAAGTGCGCTCAGTAAGAACTGCATAACATCTTCTCTAAGGACTGAAGAATAGATTCTGTTCCTATGTAGACTCTATTTCTTTAAGGCTTTTTAAGTAATCTAACTTTAGTTAAGAGAAACATGCATGCAGAAATATTAAAATATAGTCACAATCAATGAGTTATACTAATCAATTAAGTTAGTCAATTAGAAGGTTTTCGATCAGTCATATCAATCAGATTTCGTTTAAATCATAGCAATAAAATATGATTGTCTACAAAAAGACTGTCATGACAATTAGCTAAGTCGTTGTAATCCCGTACGTTTGTATATGAGTAAGTCTATGATAAGCCATACTAATCAAGTTAATAAAAAGATATTAATTATAACATAGAAATCCTACTTACAAACTAATACTTGATTGTAAAAGTCTTAACAGCCAGTATATCAAAGTAGAATAAACTATATTCTACAATACAGATTGTTTATTTTATTAAAATTGTTAAATATTAATAATCAAATTAGTTTAGCAATCTAGGCATGATTATTCTTCGTTTTAACTTTTATCGAACATTTTTAGGAAAGATTAAGTTCGCCACTTTTCGCAATTGTGATTAAAAAACCTTTTGGAGTGAATTTGCGATTAAAAAGTTTAAGAATTGTATTATAGTGTGCGGATATTTTCTTATTTACATGACACAAATATATGAAACTTTAATGCAAATTCGTACACAAAATGCCTCTCAAATTCAGTTTGTTTCCATGACAAGGACCCCATTAACAAAGTTTCAAATCAATGATTTATGTGATCTTTTATATGATATTTCAGAGTCTTTTCAACATTCATAAGAACACATGTAAGCTATAAACATATATAAGAAAGAAAGAAATTTTATTGTTGTTTTCAAGCGTTTACAAGATTTTTACTTTTAAAACGACACTTTAAACAAAATTTTTAGGGGGATGATATTTAAGTTATATAATTTTTATTATGAATAAATTAGGAAAACACGATCACCTAAATGTACTAAAATAATTATCTTCAAATGGAAAGCTCCTAATTTCTGGAAAACGAAACGATGCTTTTTAGACTTCCGATTTTATGCAGAAAATTGTTAGAGAATTCAATCTAAGCACATCGGGAAAATTTGGACTCATAAAGCGTACTACAAAATAGTTGTACCCTTGCAATAGAAAAGAAATTAGTAAATTTGCATATTTCATCTTTTATTTTAAGTAATACTTTAGATAAAAGATGAAATAATAAAAAAAATGTAAAAAGTAATAAAAAGTGTTTATCTGTTTAATGTAAAAAAATAAACACAATATAATTAAAAACGTACTATTCAATAGTATGTTATTCAAAAAATTAATATCAAATAAAAGGAATTTTTTTATCCCTTTAATAGGATTTATATCTGACTGTTATTTTTTAAAGTCACGCGGGAATTGGGTTTCATTTTTCAATAGTTATTATGTATTGTGTGTATCAATACATATAAATAAATTAATTATATTAAAAAGATTACAAATTCCGTATCGTAAGTTTACACAAAATCTTTAAATTCTTTGAAAAAATATTCTAATATAGTAATTTAATTTTAAAGAAATTTCAAAACAAATTTTTTCATGTCAAAAATATTTGTCCAAAACTAAATTTTGAAGTGAAATAAAAATACCCTACACCAAAATCTATCGTGATAATTCTCAGTTATTTCTTTAATTATTTTTAATGAGCTTAAAGAGAAGAAAGTACAGACAATAATTTTGAAACATACAAAAATCATGA
Source organism: Latrodectus geometricus (assembly GCA_026290005.1). Classification (NCBI taxonomy): domain Eukaryota; kingdom Metazoa; phylum Arthropoda; class Arachnida; order Araneae; family Theridiidae; genus Latrodectus; species Latrodectus geometricus. Next base: position 253,707 of record JAPDSC010057093.1, on the reverse strand, counting down.
TTTTCTACTTTGACAAATATTTTTTGTATAAAGATTTTCTCATTTAATTTTACCATTATACCATTTCAGATATGAATAAAAGAACTTACTGGAAAATATCCAAAACCAAAATATAAATAGGAGAGACGTTTATGAAATACTTATGCACAGTAAAATGGAATACTTTTCACCAATTTTACTTTCTTATTTTAAGATTTAAAATAACGCTTTTCATAATTTACAGTAAATCACCCCTACTGATTGCATGAAGAAAACGATAAGGATCACATTTTGACCTTCATGAGGCAATTCAGTATTTTTGGATACAGATAATGTTATCAAGCTGCAAATAAAACAAACGACTGAATTTAATTCAATCATTTGTTTGATAGATATGAAACGATATCTGGATACCTCTCGAACTTTCACTAGTCAAGACGTTTGAATAAATTCCTGAAATTAGATGATAATTCGAGAATGACTATGCACTTATTATAAGCACTCCCTCGATGAATAAAATCATAGAAATTTCAGTATAATGTTTTTTTTTTATTAGAATTTAACTATTACATAACACTGGTGCCGCGATTTTCAACCACTGTTCCGCGGCACTTTTGCGTGTCACCAAGCTCTTTAAGTTTGCCGCCAAATTTTAAAAATGTATATAGTGATAATTATAATGCTTTTTTTTTATCAGGCAAAAGTTTTTTTAAATTAAAGAAAAGTACACTGTGTAAAATAAAACTGTTATTTTTACAGTTAAATACCATATTTTTCACCGTTATAAACTTTTATTTGCCTTTTTGAAAACTGTGACCGTTCATAAAGGGAAATATGTGGCTCACTTAAAGACATTTCAAGTGTGTAATAACTTTGAAAGAAGAGGAAAAACTAATTTCGCTTTCTAATAATTGATGTGTTTAATTTTATATTATTCAGAAGACAACTACAAAAACTTTTAAACTATTATTACAATTTTCTAAATCCCATTTGTGTACATTTGGATTATTTTTAGTATTCATCAACATAAAAACGAAAAAAAGATTGAGATTGTTCAATGTAGAAGATGATATGAGAGAGTCATGTTTATGACAAATGAAATTATCGTAAAACATCCATATCAAATTTTTTATGAAATATATCATCACATTGTAATGAATCCCTTCATAAACGAACCATTGTTTTTGTAGTACATTTTAATTTTACAATTATTATCATTTGCCATTTTACACAGTGTATCATAGATAAGTAAACAGTGTTTAAATTTTTTTCTATGTGCCTAAAAATTTTGAAGTTGTTAAAAATGTGCCGCGTCTAAAAAGGTTGAGAATCATTGCTCTAGTGTATATTAAGCAAACAGTTTTTAGTTGACTTAAAATGAGTGAAAACTGAAGAACTGAAATCACCTTAATTCTATTTAATAAAAGAATTCAAATTTTTATGTAATTTTCTTAATTCCTTGTGTTTCACTAGTGAGTAATTCTGTAAAGAGCAGAGATATTTACAAAATAATTTAACTGAAGTATTTAATTTTTTTGAAAAACGCTTTCTGCAGCATGTCTCAAATAGAGATCAGCTGAAAGCAAATCGAACGCTTATCAAATATTAAAGTTGAGACTTCAACCATTCTCGTTCTAAAGAAAAAAAAATTTAAAAACAGCGGTGGTGAGGATAAGATAAAAAAATAGCATCCATTGTCATTGTTACTTTTTTTCTTTCTCTAGCGGTCTTACATTGGTAATAATCTTTAAATGAAAAGAAGAATCATGGACCGTCATCTTTCACGCAATAAAAGCTCCATAATTGTATCGCAACACAAGCAACTTCACAGAAAGTTCAAATCAGTGTTAATTACGGATAAGACATTACAAATGCAGTAATAAAAATTTTGAAATGAAATTGTAGTCCTTGTTTTTAAATGAGCCAGCTATAAATTACAATATACACCTTATCTACACCAATGAATTGGTTTTCAATATTCCAAATGCTAATGTCTTGCTATGCATTTCTATTCTTCTCAGTCATTCTCATTTGAATACAAGACGAAAAATCAGTAGCAAACAGAACAAGAATTTTAATGTCATTAACCATTTTCCTTTTCACTAAACTGATTGTATGTAAGTGTTGATGTTTTTATAACACTTAAAGATAAATTTAGTTAAATAGAATTGCTTAGGATGAATCACATTGGTGTTTGCACTGAGTGATATTTACATACAATCAATTAGAAATGATAACTAGGCGTATAAATAATGTAAATTAGTATAAATATTTCCTTACAAATATAAATTTGCTAATTTAAGGAAAAAATATAAAGACATGAATAAGAATGGGTTCATGTGTGTTAACTAGTTTGCTTTAAACTAACATTAATATCGTGGAATGAGCTAATTAAGTAAAATGATTTGACAAAGTCATAAAAGTATTATTTTGAAAAATTGTGAAAGATATAATACAGACTATTCCCTCCCAAAGAAGAACTTAAGTTTAGGAAAATGTGTTAGTATTAACTTGTATAAAAATATATTTCTTTATAACTTAATAAAAACAAAAAACGCTCTGGTAAAATATCCCTTTATAAAATCAAAAATATATTTTAATATACATAAACATTAATGAAACTAATGATAATTATATTAACAATCAGTTTTTAAAAATTACGTAATTTATTGGCAATGAAATAATTATTGTATCAAATACACTGAAGTGAGCTATCATTCTTTGATCCATTCTAACAGTATGTCTGTACCTTCCATCTTTTCTAGTACACGATCTCTTAGACGCTTCAGTTGATCAGGTTTCAGAGTTTGCTTACCGTCTCCAATGACTCCTTTTCTGAAAAATTCCAATTTTTTCTTGGGTTTGTCCTCAGAATTTGTTGACTTTTGAGACTCGATTGGGGCATTGGGATCTTTAATGTCATTTACATACATTACGAGATTTTTCTTCATATAATCAAAGGAGGTGTTGCGAATTATGTTATCCAGCTTCGTCTCATCTTCGGCAAGTACGTTGTAATAATCATTGCCCAGAAACTTTGCAATCCTCAAGATCTCCTCTCGTCTGTTGACGTAAAGATTTTCGTACGAAACCATCAATAAGTTGTCATCATCTCTGTGTTTATAATAGGACAGGACATTTCGGAAATAGCAGCCATAGCCAATCTCCCCAGTTAGAAAACTTTCGAAGAACTCATCGAAGTTGAGGTCATTTAAGATGTTCTTCATAAAAGGATAATAGGACGCAAATGTGTCTTCAGGTCTTCTATAAACATAAATCACCTTTGCCTTTGGGTTTTTCTTGACCATGTCGTAAGGAAAATGGTGTTTGTAGACCCTCGGTCTGGTAGTCAAGGCGTCCACTGCTGCCGTGCCCGTCATCTCTATGTACGGAACCAATTTCTCCATCATGTCTTCGAGTTTCGGGAAGGATTCACCTTTTGTCAATATTTGATGAACAATATACTGCATCCAGGTGGTTCCTGTTTTTGGATAGGTGGCGATGATGACGTCACCGTCATGTGGAACATAATCCAAGCTCTCCTCTATTCGTTCCTTTAAAAAGATAGTCGCCATTGGGAGACCCCTGATGATTTGGATACCTCTTCCTTTCGCTGGTTCATGGTCTTTTGGTACATCTTTTTTAGTAGGTGTAGACATCGTACTTTACCTAAAATAACAGTTTTCAATAATTATATGATTTCAATATAAGATAGCAAAAAACATTCATTCGAAAAATGCTTTATGAAGCAATTCTTAAATTATTTTGGTCAAAATTTCTTACAATGCAAAATTATAAATCAAAACTAATAGACATTTTTTATCATTTTTGTGTTAACGGTAAATGCCCTTTTTGCAAGATGCATACAGAAGGGCCAAAACCTTATAACAAAAGCAAACGTTTGATATTGCGGCCTTATCGATGATACCCATTGCGCATTATCCAGAAAAAATGGTACACAAATCTTAAAGGAGAAGGTCAAGCATCGTTTCCATGATCTCGTGCCTGTCTCATGAGAAGGATTGATTATTAAATGAATTTGACAGTGGTCAGAATATAATGGCCCAAAGATTCAGAATAAGTATGTATATCCAATATAGGCAGCTTTGTCGTTTCTTTGAGAAAGCTGGTTATTAGTATTTATAGTTAGTAGCCGAATGATATTGAGATAAGTAGTAAATACTGTAATGTTGGAAGTTCATGCATCATTAACGACACAGAAAGTTACAGGCTGCCTTCCTTGTAAAACAAAATCAACTTCAAACAGTAACTCAGTTAGAAACAGAATGCAATGTGGGTCAAAATAGAAGTATTTCGTTCCACAGGAGTGAGTGTTATTTGTCACTGACTATCGCCAGTCTTATTGATCGAAATGTAGAAAATTTCAATTTCCTGTGTGGTTAAGGATGTGTGGACATTCCACACAGTGTTACATGTTGCTCATCTCATCCCTATTTATTCACTAAGTTTAGGTATTAGCAATGACATCACGCGAATAACAAATGTACAGTTAACTTTTAGAGATACTTGTTTCGAGTCTTTGCATCATCACTATTTTCTTTTGGTCAAAATCATTTGGTTAGAGAACTTTTCATACACATATAATCAATAACACACATAAATCAATATTTTTAACACACATATAATCAATGGAATGATGCTTCACACTCTGCGGGATAATATTCGTATCTTTATCTTGGGTCACGTGCTTTCAACGACATCTAGGTAAGCTCAATATCATTTTTGTCAAAGCAGTTGAATTTTCAGTTAAACATTCTCAATGAAATTAAACATTCATCAGTTTTATCCTTAGGCTTTCATTAATGTATTTACAGCTTTAAGTAATAACCTAACATTCATATTATCATAAATGTTTCTCTTATTTTATGTTTTAAGGTAAAAAGATTGAGCCATTGAGAGTGAATTTTATAATAATCTGCCTTACTTTTTTTATTATATTGGAATTTTATAATTATCACGACATAACAATGAAACACTGATGACAAATTTTGGGCACTGTGATATAAGGTAGAAGTAAAAATAATACGATAATTGATAAAGATAAAACTAATGCATGTGCGAGGTCTCGCAGAAATCCTGATGGAAAATGATCCCAGATTTTTCATATATTCAGTTATACATCACTACTATAACCTCTTCTTTCTATTTTGCATTATGTTGCTTATGTATGATATTCTCATCGAAAACTCCCTAGTTTAATGTTGCATGCTCAATTACGAAGCAATTCAGATTAAAAAAAATGTGAAAAATTAAAACTGGTTTAATATCCGATCAGCACCAAAACCCATGACAAAAGTTCAAATAAAGTAATCTGCGTCATCTGATGCACATCAGGAGTATAGAATGATGTGGAAAGTAAAGAGGCAGCTAAAGTTTCGGCATCATCACCTGATATTAACTCAAAACTTTGATTAATAAGATTGACTAGAGGTTAGTAAGATTGACTTACTTTGACTAGTGTTATCATTATCAAGACACAATGTACTTGCAACAATTGAGCACATAATTATTTGGTTTTGTACAGAATATTTCTCTACGAACGTAACACAATGATTAAATAAATTTAAACTATTCTTTTAATAACTAAGCTTTAACCTCAACGCAATATTTTTAGAGCTAAAACTATGCAGCAGCAGATGGTTTTATATTTTCTGTAAAAAGTCAAAATATACCCATCACAGAACAAATATATTCCTTAGCTCTAAAAGATTTTTAAAATGAGCAAAATACGAGATATAAAAAATAACTATGACCTATAATCCAATTTTGATGGGGAAAGCACAGCTGTTAAGCAAAAGCTTAGTTGGATTTTACTTCAAACTGCTATAGAATTTAATCTAAACACATTTTGGAAATTTGGAATTATATTGTCACGAATCCAGTAATGAGTGCGTTTTAAGAAGGAAATTAAGAGGTGGTCACATTAAAAGTGTGTTTAAAAGATTAAGAGCCTGTTAAACTGTCAACAAAACGCCATTTGGACTAAACTTCTCTTGATATGATCATGATAGGTTTTAAAATGAATTTAATAAAAATTTATTTATAGAGGTAATTTGGAATCAGCTGGACAACTACTGTGGTTATGACTGCTCATTATGATAAGTAAAGGGATAAAAAATAAGAAAATAAATATTGATGGAAGTCAAAATTGGTTAATAGTTCTTGTGAAGGGATAAAAACGTTCCCCATGAAATAAATAAATAAATCATAAAAGGATTTAATGGATTTAAAATATAATAATTGGAACTATTTTGAGGGAATATGGCATAACATAAGTAATATTACAGTCCTCGCAGACGTGAGAGCCCGTTTTGAAGAAAGGAAGCTAATGAAAAGGAAGTCAATAAAAAATAATTATGGAATAGGTTAAACTGCCACCAAATCCTTCCATGGACATAACAACTCACTGCGATGTAGTTACAGAAATCAAAAGTAAGTCGACAAAAATTAAAGATATTCAGAACCGATTAAAGCTTCATTACAGCCATCGTGGAAATAACTGCTTATCATGATATAGGAGTGGAGGAAAGAAAACTAAATGAAAACTTATTGAGGAACATCGAAAACCATTAAAGTGTGATGGAAACTATTGTGGTAATAAATGCACACTATAGTATAAAAAAATAATTTAAAACACTAACAAAAATATTGTGAAGGAATTAATAATCCGTTATTATGTCATCATACTTGAGTGTTCATAAAATATAAGAGCGGAAACTAAAAAGAAGTCAGTAAAAATTGTTTATAGTAACTTGGAATCCTCTAAAATATCATCATAGATATAGACAAGAGTGTTGATTATGAGATATGAGAGGAAATTAAAGAGTAAAGAACAGAAATTACAAGGAACTCAAAAAATGTATGGTAATTTTGAATCCTCTGACATATCATAGTAGAAATTGTAGATATCATATAAGAGAAGAAAACTAAAAGAAGAGGAAATTAGAAGGAAATAATTTGAAAAATTTTATGATAGTTTTGAATTGACTGAAATATCATCATAGAAATTGCGGACAAGTGTGTTGATAATGATATAAGAAAAATTATAAGAAGTCTAATGAAATCCCTCTGTGATAATTTAAAATCTGTAAAAGTGTCATCAAAATTGTCATAAATCCATACAAGTGCTGTCAGGTTATGAAGGCTCATTTTATAATAAGAGAAGAAAAGATTGGAAGACTGATAAAAAATTTTATGGTAATGTGGAATTGTTATATCCCATCATAACCAGCGAAAAAAGAGTGGTCATTGTGTTATAAGAAACGCGCGCGTAAGAAATTTTAAGAAATAAAAATGTAGAAGGAATTTTAACTTCATTAAGCTGCCATCATAAATATGATCTTCATTTGTTGCATAATGAAAGAAACTGAAAATGTATTATTTATTAAATTACATCATGAATCACTCTTAATAAAGTTGTAAAAACACCTCATTGCGCCTTATCTCATCAACTATCTGTTTGATTTTTTACGGAAACAGACTTTGTGGATTTCACAGTTAAAATATGTGTTTGTTGTCAGTAACTACGAACTTTCTGATCATACCGGAGAAATTATGCAAATTCATTGTCATCAGTTTCTGCAATATTGTGAAAATTAATACTGTTAAAAAAATTGTAATGACTGAGCAACTCTTACGTCATGACAATTTAATTAAAAGGGCATTATGGTGTTGCGACAGGACATAAATTAACAAAAAAATAAAAATTGTTTCAAATTTTGGTATTTACGATTTTTTTATCACATATTCTTGCATGAATTTTCATAGAAAATAGAAATTTTCGTCTCTATTTCAGTAGAAAATTATGGACAGTGCCATGATGGAATCTCCAAAGTATTGAATTTCAGCATTTAAAATAACTTTGGGAATTTAATTAAGAAAATGGTTATCAAAGTAATTTAAAAAATTATAATTTTTAGTAATTAAGGTTATCCTGTAAGTGGTTAAGATAATGAATATATTTTTGTTAGTTTAGAGAAGGATATAATATTATAATTCTGAAGTCTATTGAAAATTTTGATTTTTGACGAGCCTGTCCTTATATTAGGCACGGTATGCATATGCAACTACTTATTACTGCCACTAAACACGACCGACGGTCTCATAATTATGAACCTTGATCAACCTCCCACCCCCAAGACGTGTTGTTAAAGCTACTAAATATTAAAGTGTATAGGCCCTATCTGTTCATTGGACTTCAGCTAGTATTGAACCTGATATGTTCCAAACACAAGAATAAAGCTGTCTCTCTGATTATGATAATTAAGTTCTACATAGTTAAATTTTGATTGTAAGCTGCTTAAAATGGAAATGTTTAACGAGTCTTGCTGCATTTTGTACTTTCTTTTTTAAGTCAATCAGTACCAATTGACACAGCATTCATAATTTTAACTTCAGTGAAAAGATAGTATTTAGAAAGGATATCTTTGACAGAATCAAGAGACGATTCAGTCAAGAGACTATACTCATTGACATTTAAGTATCCATTTCTCCTAATTTCTAGACAACAGCAATTTATGAATATAAAATTCTCAGAAATTTAACGCGCTTCTGAAATCATTGTGTCCTTACTTGTAGTGTGTTTTTTTCCTTACATAATACAATCGAAATAATAAAAGATTTTAATACTAAGATCAATGTTAATATAATCGACTCAATGCAAAATTTGTTTCTTTGTAAATTAAATATGTTAGTTTTCACATAATTTATAAAAAATAAAAATACTGGTACTAAGGAACTGCTTTAATTAGTTTAATTAAAAAAATTTATATTATTAATTACTTGAATTTTTGTAGAATTCTAAACTTTGGATAGAGCCTAGTAATACAGTTAGTATTCATAAAATAAAAATCCACTTCATTAAACAACAAAACTCAAGAAATAAGCTAATTTTACAAGAAATTTTAAATTAGATTTTAAAATAAAAATATCAAAAGTTTTGATAGAATATTGATTAAGAGGACATACACACAATTTTTTTGAATATAGTCATTTTTTTGATTGACAACATATTTAATATATGCTTATAAAGAAATATATACATAAATGAATATATTATTGTAATTTCATAATATTTAAACATTTAAAATTGCAAAGTGTATTTATATATATTTTTTTCAGAACTGACGAGATAAATTTAAAAAGAAATTTATAAACAAGGAAAAATAAATTATTTAAATGAAAACTAATAAAAACAAGATTTAGAGATTTAATGCTATATTTCCAAATGCCGATATCTACCAAGAGAAATCACCGGTCACAGCCTATGACGTCATTCTATTCGATTTTGGTCAAGTGATACAGGCGTTGATAATTACCTCTCCACGAAACAAAAAACTAGAAGTGGTACATCCATCTTACTGAGATCGTACATGAATACATCCATCCTACTGTACATTAGACCCTCCTGAAATTTTTAATATGCTCTATTTCTTTCAGTACTAGAAATTATGCTAGATAAGGTCCTGCGCCTTCCGGAGACGATAATGTCACATTTCCCCACTAAACTCTCACAATAAGCAAATATATAAAACTTTTACTTGTGATTTCTATAAAATTTTTGACACATAATATCTTACATGTACTGGTTCCAGCATTACGAAATAATTAGATAAATTCAAAAGAAATTAATTCGTGACACTTGTTCAAAATTAAATTTTAATATTGAAGAAATAAAAATACCATTTATATATCTTTATCTACAATTTTACTGCATGTATAGAATTAATTTAGTCATAGTTTTCTATTCATTTAAAATAATAAAAACAATGATTTTTAAAATTCAATATTAAATGAGTATTTCACCTAATACCTTTCACATTAAAACCAATTTTCATTTAATTATTTTTGTGCAAATAAAAAAATTTTCGACTTCTCAGATTTGAAGAAAGGAACTTACCAGAAAGTTTTCAATGCCAAAAAGTAAATGTGTTCGAAGAATGAGCCCGCAACAAAAAGGGAGTATTTGACAGCAGATAATATGTCTTTTTGTTTTAAGTTATCAAGTGAATTCAAATATCTTTCATAACAAAAAGTAAATCAACGTGACGTTACGTAAGGAAAAGAGTTTGACTTTGCAGAGGTCACTCGAATTTCTGAAGAAAAAAGATATCGTTATCACACGATTCCGAAATTTAGTACATTTGTTTGATTCTGATAGCAATGTTTGTTAATCCCATCTGTCTTCAAATGGTTGAAAAGCAGAGCTCTTGTTTATGATGATCTTATTAATTAAGGTGTTATGAAGAAACAATAAAATATTCATATATCATGTTTAATTACTATAAAGCCAATGAAAGCTTAATTATTTTAATCAAATTGTTTTACTGTGTGTTGATTGTAAATATTTTAACATCGTTTAGTGGACAGCTTCAAAGCTGAAGGCCTTTCGGAGACATTTTAATATCGAAACGTAAATTACCTTTTTATAGATAGTGAGCCGTATTCCCGTCTCGCAAGGGAGGAAAAGCAAGAAAACTCCCAAGCACCCACCCCGACAAGCTGCACGCAGATGGCAAAAACGCAACCTTCAGCTCCTGTTGTTTAACAGTGAATGTTATTGAACCCGGGACCCTTCATTCGGAAGACTTAGCCACAGTCAGCTCAAATGTAAATATGAATCTAATTGCTACATAACTATATACTAGAATTCCCTAAGCGTATTGTTTTCACTGTCTGCAAACGAGTGTGTGATGCTCTCCAGCTTTCGCGAGTAGTAGAAAACGAGTACACAGCATTCAGGAGAAAATTACGATTTGAAGAAATTAGCATTATGTATTAGTTACTTATTTCATTTCTTAATGTAGTTTTGCGCCACGAAATATTATCTCATATATATAGATCAGCAAAAATCGAGATCAAAGGAGCATTTGAACGTTCAAAAATTCCCTTTAGCTTCAAAGTCATTGAAAATTAAAATGAGAATTATTTATAGCCGCATTTCAGTGCGTTTCCTATTGAAAATGTTTTACAATAATCACAAATATTTAATCTAAAATAAACAAAACTTTTGAGTACTTTTTAAAAAATCAAAGAAAATAGCAATTATCGTTATTTACCTTATGAAACATAATGAGAGGAAAAAAAAAGTAAGTCTAATTTCGTACCTATTTTAAAAAGAAGTACCAAATACTTTTTCTTTAAGCGAGAATTCCGAAAAGGCTTGTGGCATCAATTACTTTGAATTCCTACATGGTATATGCAAATTTATAACGAGTTTAAATCAGCGTTAATAATGTCTTAAATTAATTACAAGTTTTGTCATTCATATTTCATAATTTTTTCTAAGTCAGTGAGTCACCTTGATATAAGTTTCACTACATTCTGTACAGTCGTTCTCAATTTATATAGAAGCACACATTCGTCTAAATAGGATAAGGCTTTTATTTTTATTAATTCAAAATATGTATGTGGGCACTGTAATCAAACAAATTTTAGTTTATACAAAGAGTAAGTAAAATACCTTCGAATCAAGCTTGAGGTCTAACTATGGAATAATTCTTTGTGAGCAAAAAGTGCTAACTAAAACTTTATTTCCCGAGTAATACTTTATTAAAGTAATACTTAAAAATAATAATAATAAATCTAATAATAAATAGTAAATCAAAAAATACTTTATTCCTGAGTTTCTCCATTTGTCTAATATCTGCTAAATGAAAGCATACTCTAACGGCTTTGCAATTTTAATTGTAGTCAAGTGAAGAGATTGAGAACTGAACTCACATTCTTTTTCTCTCTAAAGTTCCATCTAGGGAGACAACAAACCCCTTGAAATTGAGCGTCTTCTCATAAAGACGATCCTTACAGCGATCAAGTACCAAATCCGCTCTCTTTCTAACAAGAGATGTTTTCACTTTTGATCTTTGTTTGGTAGATTAGATGAATGAAACTCATTTCAAACTGCTAATTCCAGCCAACCGATGTAGCTCCAGACTCTTCAACATTTTGAATCATGCATGTTGCGTGTATGACTATTGGCTGGGTTCTTGGGAGATTTCCAGGTTTCGTCCTTGTGTAGTTGGGAATGTAACCCACAATTTCCTTAGATGAAGCAGCCATTCTCAACCCTCACTCGATGAATATGGCTGTATTTCCTATGGGAAGGATGAAGAAAAATGTCCTTCTAAAAGGTGATAATATAACGTCTTACTTTAATTACAGCCATTAAGCTATTAATTATGGGGAGTCAAAAAGTATATGATGCATATTTTGAAATACCAAAGAAATCCATCTCTACAAGTCATATTAGCTATTGTTTAATTTAATATTTTTTGCAAAAAGTCTTACCTGGTTTTATTAGTAAGACATCATTTTTCGGAGGAAAGGGTCTCGGTTTCGTTATAGATGGTGTTGAATAAGGGAAGATGCATGTTGCGCGTCTATCTTTTGCATGCATATCAGTCGAGATGAGTGTTAGAGAGTTTTCTAGGTATTTTCTAATGTGACACATGAATATGGCCTACTGCTTATGAAAATTATCATCTAGAAGGCAATTTATGTGATGGATATTAAAAAGTCTTGCAACAGTTAGGCTGATTACTAAGCAGTATCACAATATGTTGAAAAGATAAATTGGTGCATTTAATCACTTGTTAACTCTATTCAAGGATGGAAAGATTATACTTAAAAGAATTTTTTTAATGTTGAATTATAATCAGAAAATGATGTACATTTTTCTCAAATTCGAAAGAAATTAACACTTTAACATTATGACACAAATAGTAGCATTATTATTTTTTTCAAAACATTTTCTTAATATATGATATGTTAAGTTGAAATATATTCCCCTGTAAATATAAAGAAATAATTTCTCATAAATAAACATGGTCAATGAAATGACATTTGAGCATAATATTTCCTTTTATATCTAAGTATATTTGAATTGCTTTATATAAATAAAGATTTCCCACCCCAGAAACAATCATATTCTAACTTTTGGTAATGAAACTGCAACAATGTTTTAAAAATAATCAGCTCTTTGTGGCACTTCAAAAAGATTTTATTCACAAATTTTACATCTTACAAATCCATTAATACACAAAGGTCTTAATCTCATGTAATGTAACCAAGTATACATAATGTTAAAAATATTTTTAATAAAGTAATTTATTTTATTATTTTCTTAACTGATTTTGAAAAGGAAAATCGTGCTGAGAAAGGCTAGGTACCTTTTCTTGTCCACTGATGTTCGTCGAAAGGCACCTCTCTCATAACTCCAAAGTAGCGAGTTCAATACCTGACATGACTCAAGAATATTATTCTGAGAGAACATACACACGTTAAAAGCTTTTTAGGTTCAATACACCACCACTGTTGTGATATGGTAGTAATGGGGGTTGACAGCTTTAAAGCGGATGTCATCATTTAGTGCATGATTATGACTCTATTTTGAGGCTTTTGTCTGTAGAAATAAGTAACTAGAGGGAATAAATGAAAATGAATGAAAGGATAAATTAGAAACCAATCAATGAGATAAATAACTTTTAAATGCATTAATCTGGTAAAATCTTGATTCACCCTACCATTTGGTGATAACACAAAAAAGGGCATGTTAATCTAAGCTAGACACAAAATATATACAATAGGAATAAAAAAGTGTACTCCTTTTAAAATTTAGAAAAAATACATTTCTCTTATTTAAACACTAAAGCAAGAAATTTACCTATAAAGAATATATACTATTGTAGTGATTTGGACGATTTTGATTTGGTGGTGGTAGCAATACGACGTCAGACATTGTTTTGTCTTTGAAGAGTGAAGGAGAGAATGTCGATGGAGAATATCAAAAGTGTTTTTAGTTTATAATCATTTCATGTAATTTTACTTTTTGCTCTGTACATTCATAGAAGATAATAAATAATGGGATATTGAATAATATATCAATTTGCGACACAACTTTAATTAAATATCCTCTTAAAATTATTAAAAGCTAAAATATAATATTTGCGACTGATCGGGTCCCGTGCGTTCAGTTTCTGGGCTGGACCTAAATAGAATACAACCCATTGATCCTGCATGACACTGTTGTACATATTGAAAACAATACAGAAGAATTTCAGTTGAAATGATATGTGTGGAGTCCACGTGTGTGTTCCACCGTCTTCTTAAACATTCACCTATATCGTCTCAGATTTCTTGAATTGTAGCTTGGGTCTTGTCAAAAATAAGACCTCTTACTTGTCATTAAAGTCTATTTTTGTGTTGGATCAAACAGATTTATTCACGGCCCAATTTTGTTTTTCTGAAGAAGAAAAGCAGATGAAGATGATACCAGCGCTGGCTTGAATAGCAGCGGAAATTCCAAAAACTATTCGCCACTGATGTAATGTTTGCTGAAAAAAATAATCATTATAAAGAAAAATTCATATCCTAAAATAATATTCACATGAATACATATACATCCTATGCATATATGGTTATCTCAAAATAATGAAGGAACTTTAGATTTTTCAAAGCATCCACTTTTAGTACTGTGCAGAAACACCTTAGGCAAGCAATACCAAAGATTTATTTCCTCTAAGTCTGTCCATTATTTGCATTGTAGATCTTGTTTTGCTTATGCTGCCATAATTTCAGACTCTGCACCTCTCGAAACATTATATGTTTTAATATTTCAGTCACAATTACTCCAGCTAAAAAAACTCTGAGAAGTCCGACATTTTTTTTTCCCTTTTTTTTTCAAAAAAAATTCAAGAATTTTAATGAAGTTATCACATACTTCCAGAATGTTTGTATAAAAAAAATAGTAGTTATTATTATATTTCTATGCTTATTAAAAGCATTCAGAAATGATTCACGGGTAGTTCAATTGTTTTGATAACGCATGTATATGAATACAGTTTTTAATGAGAGAACTAAAATTGAAACAAAACTTGTTTGTAGTAAAGAATTATAGTTTACTGAACAGCTAGTAATGATGCATGTATCAAGAAAATGAAAAATATTTTTATAAGCAAAGTATTAGTGGCTTAAAGAAATATATGATGTTGTACCAATATTACATTCTAGAATGATGGTATTTGCCTACAATGAAAATTAAAATTTTTGCTCCATAAATTAGTATTTAATTTAATTATGCGTATAGATCAGTCATTTTGATACAAATTGATTTTTAATGTTATATTGATGACATTTTGTGTGCGTTATACTAACATATTCTTTCTGACTTCCATAATATTTTTTTTTACTCTAGATTTTAATATCATATCAGTGTGTTTTTAAATCCATTGTTTAATAGATTCAAAAACATTAAATATTAAGACATTTCATTAAAATGTACGAATAAACATAATTGTCATCAAAAAGAAATTTTTTTATTTCTTACAAGAAAACTGATAAAAATATATAGATGTAGTAGAATTTTTTCACTTCATACAAAGCTTTTAAAAGTCATTTAACAATATATCTCATACTGAAAACTTAATTAAAATAATATGTATTTTTCCACATAAATTAGTACTAACCAGTGTGTTATTAAAGTTATATATATATATATTATTACTAAACTAGAAATATTATTTGCACGTATTACGTAAACGGTAATGCAATAAAATTTCAAATTTAACTAGAAATTTTGTCAATCATGATAATTTGCCTTTATTAAATAGAAAAAAGAAAAAGACCAATTTTTGAGGATAATAATTATGTCTACAGCGTAATAACACAGCCTAAAAATAAATAAAAAAATTATGAATTTGCTTCCTTAAATACTGCTGCAAGGGGTCTATAAATGTTAGAATGATAAGCTATTACTCACTTGATTTTAATATCTTTAAAAAAGAAAATAAATTCTTACGTTTTTATCAGTTAGAATTCCTATCATTAAAGGTGCCAAAAATCCTGCCAAACTGGATATAGAGTTTGTTATGCCCATCAGTGTTCCTAAAAAGGTTAAATTTATAAATTAACATTTTTCATTGATATTTATAATATGAAACAAAATTTCGACACTGAAAACAAATTTTTATGCATACATTTTTCTTAAAACTAATTTTTGACTGCTTAAAAAAAAGAGATTTCCATTTGCAGCGTGACTAAAAAAAACCTCTAACTAAAGGAAAGTTTTTGTTACGTTCATTTTCGGTTATTCTTCATTATTATAGTGTACATTTTAGAGTACATGCTTCGCTCATTGTTTCCGTGCATATAACACTGTTAAAGGTTAATTATTTTTACCATTTATTGTTATTTGTTACCCTATTAAGTATTGTGCTTACATTATGAGCCAATGTTTGTCTTTTAAAATAAAAATGTATTTTTTAATATTAAGATATTTTTGCTCATATTTGCTGATAATTCAAATTAATCTTCGCTTTTCTTAATTTCTTTTATTTTGCACATTTCGCATAATATATTTAAACCAATATTATTAATGTGATAAGTTTAAACGATTGTATTAGGGTTCACAATTTAAGGCGAGACCACTTTTTAAACGTCGTGTCATTTCAAACTTTTTGATATGTCTGGAATTATTGTAAATAGAGCGCACTGGCGCAGACACTGACAGGCTATTACCAACATCTCTCTTCTGAAAGCAACATTCGGTCTAGGTATTCCAATCTTGTGTTGCTTTGTAAATTTCTTGGAACAATATTTTTAGGAATGAAAATATTAAGCTTTTTACAGAAATTCACAAAGCAAGACCGATTGTGAGGAATGTTTGCTAATGTTGTATTCACACACATACTCAACGATATTTGTTTAAAGTTTGTCTGAAAGCAAATAAAAGCCACTGAAAACAGCTAAACAGAAATAGTTATTGTATTTTAAATGTGTCTTTCTGATATTGCAGTTCAACTTTCTTTGTAGCTTGATTTGCAATGTGAGGTTTTGCGTTGTAACACCTTTCAGAAAGCCAAAACTGTTGAGTGATTTGACTGTGGAGTTCTATACCCACAAGAAATAAACCATACTATACTTCCCTGGACTTTTATAAGCGTTTTACTTCTTCGGTCAATCTGAGAACCACTTCTCTGCACAACGACTGATAGAGTTTTAACGCCATCTTTCTTTGTTTTGGAACCGAAATATTCCTTCAAGAATAACCAACTAACAAATGCTTGTAATTCTTCGCTTATTTTAGAATATCTACTGCAGGCAAAGTAACCTTGATTAATGAAGAAGCTTAAAATTTTGAACTGACCTATTTTGTAATTCGATCTTAACATTAAGTTCTATAATTGGTTAGCTTAAAACTGTAAGATGTGTACAAATGAAAATATATTTTTATACCAGTAAAAATAAAATTGTTTAATAAACCCACTTAACATTTTATTTTCAAAAATTTAGTATAAATGCATATTTGTTATATATTTATTCAATTTCTATGAATTTTATATGCTTGAGGGGCTTAAATTTTCAAAGAAGCCTAAGGTTTCTTTCAATTTCTTGAACAATATTAAATAGCATTCAATAGTAACCTTTTACTATGTCATACAATTAAATAAAACTTAAGGATTGTACTTTAGAAATTTTGCTTATTCGTAGCAAAACATCGAAAAGATAAATATATAAACAGTTTACAACAAACATTTGAAAACTAACTAATTGGTGAGAACATTTTTTCAGATAATTCAGACTCTATTTGTCTGGCAACATTTACGTAGACATGTACTGTAAGAGTTCGCAACGATGTGAAGAACGATTGAAATAAAAAGAAGCAATACATTTTATAGATCACTCATTTGTAATTGTAAATTTCTTTTTTTTTTTAAAAAAATAATAAATAAAAAAATAACAGATTTTTCAAATGTTTATGATATTCAGTTGATGATTGGTATGCTCGGTAGCTTTCTTATATATATAGTTACAACAACAGTGATAAATTATTTGGTGATCTTATAGTCATCCAAATGGATTTGATTGCTTTGATTTGGTTTTCAAGATTTGCAAAAGCTATTTGGAACAAGATAGTAATGCGACAACACAAAACCATGGAATTAATATGTGGGATTTTAAAAAAAGTATATTACATTAACAAATTTAAATAACTAGCTACATTTTTTTGTAAAAATATAAATTCAATGAGAAAATTAGAAAATGCAAATCTTAAAGAAATCCCGGCTAACGATTTATTTCTACACGGATGGTATTATTTAGGAAATTTAGTGTGGAAAACATTAAAAAAATGGAATTTGTGTAAAATTAGTTCAAAATTTTACCACTAGAAAATCTTTTTAGTGAATCATGTATTTTTTATGCCTTTATTTTAGCTTAAAATTATTTTTGCAGCCAAACACATCAAATATAACGGCTATCGTTTTCAGTGGTCATTTGGAATCGTAAGATCGATTGTTTAACTGTTAGTTGAAATATAACAGAATAAACACAATGATCTTGAAGCGAAGTATCCATAATATTAGGAGTTCTTAAATCATCAAGACTTAAGAATTATTTTAAATGCTTCCAAGGCCAAAAGTCATATAGATTGAGCTCTGGGAATCATGGAGGCTACAAACTGGAAATGTGACGGTTAACAACTTCTGTGAAGCGAGTTTAAAGACATCACTAACGCTAAGACGTAAGTATTAAGACTTGCATGAAAAATGTAGGTGAAAGTAATTCATGTGTTTGTAGATCAGGAATAAATTTGTTCCATAATAATGCCTATCACTGTCCAATGTTTGAGCATGTTATAAGACTTAATTTCTGGGAAAAAATGGGCCAAGAATGGATGGTCCTCACCACTTCATTACTTTAAGGAAATACAAGAAGAGAAAAGTAAGGAAATGCAATAAGCAACTTAAATAGATATTAATTTTACATTATTGACTTTTTGTTACCAACATTCAACTAATATTTTTAATTACAATAAAATGTTATTGACATTTACCTGCATATTCTGGTGACATATCTAAAAAGGAAAGAGATATGCCACTTCCATTAAATCCATAAAAGGAAACAAAGAGCATTAGAAATGTGACACACAATGTGACATCACATCCTGCCAGACAGACGCCAATTAAGAAAAGGGATGCCACCAAGTGTGCTGAAATGAAATCTCATGTTATATATTTCCTACTCGAAGCAGTTTATAGCATCAAAATACATTTGAAAATATTTTTAATATTAAAATAATTCTTTTTAACAAAATTGAATGAACAATTCACCATAATTATTTTAAAAGAGAATATCATCATTAGTTTGAATTCTGACAAATATCAAGTTGTTTAAAATTAAAGCCATTATTTTTACTTCAAGGATTTATTTACATGTTTTTGATTAGTTTTTTGTAAATAATTTCAAACTGTTTTACAGCTGATCTTTAGTTTGTAGACAACTAACATTCTGGACAATTTCGGATGTTTTTATGATTTTATCGATGTTTTCGACGATGCTTACCTGTTGGAGGCGCAACTCTAACATCAAACATACCTGAATGGAAACCAAAAGTATATATAAATAGCTATTCCAGTGTCGGGATTGTAAACACTATTTCCAATGTTCAACTGCCTCGCTTGTATTTTCTCCTATATCAAAACAAAATGTACTGCATTTTCTCTTTCTTTATTTCCCTTTGAGCCACCTGTACCGTAAAACTGTATGCTCTAAATTAAAAACAGCAAACTATTTCTTAGAGCGAAATGGGATAGTTCCAACAAGCATAAATTTGAAACTGCATGATCGATACTGAACGACGTATTGAACAGTCATCAACCGAAAAAATGATGGAATTCTTTTTTTTCACAACCTAATATTGTACACTCATGTTTTAAAAAATGAGTGATGTGGGTAGGGTAAAACTATACTTTAGGTGCCCCCTTGGCAAACATGGCGATCGTTTTTATTGGTGATTTTTGTTGGCATAGAACAATGAATTGCTCTGTTGAAATCAGAATATGATTGGGTTTTGCCCAGCTTGGCGATCAATCGCGATTACAACTTGGCAAAAACCAAAGGGGCACCCTAAAGTATAATCTAACCATGGGTAGTTACGTTATTTTGATCCAAAGAGCTTACAAATTTTTTTAAACATTTGTAAAGCAATTATTACTGGATGAATATTTCTTCACCGGAAGGGTGAAAGAGGGTGCTGGTTATTTGGCCGTGGTTATTAAAATAAGCTTTACAATCAGCGGATGAATTTATACACTAATGGCTATATTTACACACTAATACGTTACACACATTTTCTTATTTAAATTAAACCCTCATCAATATAAAACAGTTTAAATGTGTGTACGAATGAAACTAACTCTGAAAATTTACATTGATTACAAGTCAGAATTTTTATTCCTGTTTATCATAACTTCAACTTCAGAAAAATTGTTTCTTAAAAACACATTGATTTGTTGGTTTGCCGTTCTGCTTGGAATTCCGGAAAATTTTCAATCACTCATTTTATAGGATATGAATATAGAAAATTGAAACCTAACACTTATCACTCACTATTTTACTTGCAGAAACGACATCTGGTCAAAGAAACACATAGGACGTGCAAACAGTTTTGTAACTTTCTTGTAAAGATGTATAATTAAATACAAGTATTTTATATTTTCTAATATGTTCAATCTAACAACCCTTCTTCTGAAATATCATATTATATTTTAATTTCTAAGATAAAGACTTTAAAAAAAAAAAAAAAAAAACCATCATTGACTGATCTTGTTGCACTTCTCCTTCACAATCTTGTAGAGTCCACCCAATATTTTGGGACGCTGTTTATAAAGAGCTTGTTTTAAAAGTCCAAATGTACAATAAATCATAGGTGAAACGTTAAAGAACTTCAGTGGGATGCATCTAAAAGGAATAGATTCGATCCTGGTGATTTAAATTTTAAAAAATAGAGGAGTAGATTTAAAGGTACTGCTTAAAACCTTATCTTGATGGAACGTAATACAGTGAACTTTGTTTGGTTAAAGGAATGGAATTTTTTCTTTGAAAA
Source organism: Latrodectus geometricus (assembly GCA_026290005.1). Taxonomy (NCBI): domain Eukaryota; kingdom Metazoa; phylum Arthropoda; class Arachnida; order Araneae; family Theridiidae; genus Latrodectus; species Latrodectus geometricus. The sequence continues at coordinate 232,826 of JAPDSC010057093.1, read as the reverse complement.
TAGGTCTTAAAACATACATTTGATAGTAATCCAAATTAATTTTGACATTTTTTTCTACTTTCTTATTTTAAGTTTTTGTAATAAGATAATCCAGCAATACCAATAAAACCTTTGGAGAAACTTTCTTTGTTTTCTCTAAACCAAATTGTTAAGTCTTTTTCTTCTCTTTTCCGGTAATAAACCAACCATTTTTTTTGTTGCATTCATACAAATGCATAGAAGCTTTATCAATTGTAATTGCATATTTTCATTTTACACTCGCCAAATAATTTTAGTACAACAATCTGCACCGAGTCTTGCACTGAGAAGCATGTTAGAGTTTTAGGCGATGAACACCGTGCTTTTTTGCTTTCATTAACTTTAAATCGGATTTTAGAATTTTGTTCACAGTTCCAACAGACACTTTTAAAGATTTTGCAATATTTTGTTGGGTAGTAAGATTCTCTTTTAAAACATTACTTTAGATTTAATAATAAGTGTACGTACCTTTGTTTGGTAAACATTTTTTGTCTTTTTTCCAAACAAATATAAACTTTGATGTTCCTTTCTTTTCATATAAATTATGTTACATTTATGTGTAGAAATTTTTGAATCATTGTTTTCATACCTTTTTTAATAACTAAATAAGCATTTCTCTTCGGATTTCACAAAAATAGGGCCCTTTCCATCCAATGCATTTTTTTCAGCGGTTTTTACAGCAAAGAATATTTCTTATGGTACAGACTAAAGATATTTCTAATGCTACTACTTATAATTAAGCCCTATGATAATTTGATGCCAATTATGTTTTTATTTTTAAATTAATATTTAATTTCATGGAAAAATCTAAAAAATTTACAAATATGTGTTGACACAATCTGTACAATAGAGTTTCTTATGCAGCGCTGATACAGAGTAAGTAGTTGAAAGATTTTTAGATATTGGCAATTCATGAACTACTGTTAAAATATACGATCCAAGAATGAAACTCTAACACTGAAAAAAAATTTAGCCTGCTTGTTGAAGCGACAGACAAGATTCATGTAAAGTTGACTTTTTTACGTTGAGTGTCAAATAAACAAAGGGACTTCTGTCTATACTCTATAATGAACACCGTTGAAAGCATATACGCCACATGATCTTATGACTCGATCATGTGAAAAGTCCTGCATCTTATTGATGTTCACTTTTCATAAATGTCATTACAGCAATTGACTACCTTTCTCTATGGCTATTTTAAAAATGAAATAACGCCTTAAAAACTATCAGCTTTATTTTATGCTTTAAAAGCCGGGAATATTCATCCAGCAAGTAATTTATGTTACTCTGTGAGGAAGTGGTTGAACAGCTCTTTTCAGAGGGAAGAAGAACTTTGTTTTCTTTTCTTATGAATTACGCGCTCGTGTGTTTTATATACCATCTTTTCAAAGTTTAACTCTCACAAGCTTTTGATTTTCATCAATAGACTTTGAATTCTGGAAAATTTTCTATCCGTCATTTATATTTCGGGTTGGATGTCAACCACTGTTGAACAGCGGGATATCTGCATGGAAAGTGCGTGGGAGTTTTCCTCTTTCTTGACACGTGAATACAGCCCACTATATATGAAAAGTCACATTTCTAATGTGACTTTTCATAGGCAGTGATGCGATAAACGCAGTATACAAGTATTGCATAATGACAGGTGACAGAAAAATGTTGGGATCCATATAAAAAGTTAATAATGTTATTACTTTACGACTTATATTTGAAACTACTTTCTTATTCAATAAGTGATCAATATATTGCATGCTATGGTATTCGAGCAGAGAAAAGTTTATCTGCCGTCTAGAATTAAACATATGTATTACATTACACAAATGAAAACAAGATTGGGAAAAAGTTAAATATAACCTTATAGTTCGATTGGATCTAGAATTCCTTTATTTATATGCGTGACATGAGAAAGCAGATGCTAACTCATGGGCCAATCTCGTCACTAGACCGTGATTCTAAACGCATATATGATTGAGTTATTGATTGAGGTATCAGTGGTTTCAGTCGTTAGAAATATGCAGATATACATGTATCAAATGTTTAATACCTTGCTTGATATTATGAAGCTGATAATGAATTACGTATAAGCGGAATAATCTAAAAAATATAATATTTTATCTAGTACGATTAGCCGAGGGGTTTCTATTCTGGCCTTCAATTCAACGGGTCATAAACTCGGTTTACAACTCAACGGATATAAATGTTTTTAACTGTGTGTGATTGAAATATATTCTTAATAATAAATTTTGGTCGATTTAACAATCAAGTATAAAAAGTAATCTTAGATTTATAAGGAAATTAATAATATTTCATATAATAAATGTTAATTCCTGTTTGTTTTCGGTACTATTTCTATTTACTAGATTTGTTTCTCCAATTTTTATTAGATCAAGCTCAAATTTTTTTCGTTTACTTACACATAATAGTACAAAATATTCGGATTTGCTTTACTGTAGCAAACTTTCTTCTCAGGGCAGCATCACAGACATACCCCACGACGATGAAAACTAACGTCTTCAACATGTATGGAAACGACGAGAGAAAACCATTCTGCAAGAAATTTTAATTAAAATTAATTAAACAAATAAACCCAATTGGTTTGATTAATGCAAGAATAACTACTAAGTTTATTGCAAAAATAAATTATTAGTACAAGAAAAATTAATTAAACAACTTTTTATGTTGATGAAGTCAGTATTTTTTCAGAAATTCGAGACTAAAGAATTTTTTTAATTTTAAGTTATAAAATAATACTTTGAATTTTTAGTAATTAGTTTAATTGGTGTGTTCAAGGTAAATAAACAAACAATATCTGCTTTAAACTGTTTTTATTCTTTAATAATATTTTAAACTAATAAATTGTATCGATCTTTCTGTGTGTTTTCTCCAGAGCAAAAATATCAAATTATAAATAATAACAATTTTCATTTAATAATTTTCATTTAATTCTTTAAAAAGAATACTTTTAAATCTGAAATAACTTCTAAAACGAACATAAGCAATAAATTTATAAAAGTTATTTATTCGAATTACAAGTTTATTCGATGCTTTTAAAATTTTGATTGAATGCGAAAAAAATGTTTTGAAAATTATGAAGCTCATTGTTTTTCAAAACAACAGCACACCTTATGTGCATTGGACCTTCCGACAATTAAATTGCAGAATCTGCAAGATTTAAAGGAAAGTTTTGAAATTATTTTATAATTTTTTTCATTTAGATGTGGGACTCAATTAATTTCTTTCCGAAACTCTCTAAAATTGTGCAGCATCAACGAATGTGTTTTTGTATCGATTTTTTTCTGTATTTTTAGTTTTTCTTTGCTTTACAATGGGATAAGTTGATAGAATGAAGATATTTTAACATTACCATTGCAACATTAGGCATTAAAAAACATTTAAGTAGAAACCTGCCATTTTAATCACAAATTTTTTATTTTAATTTCTTTCACAAACAGAAGGAAATAGAAAACAACATAAAATGAACTTTTGGAAACTAAAAATGTATTATTAATTCAATTAAACAAATGTTGTTTTATTAAATTAAATAATAATAAAGCAATATCATTTCTCTAGCTCTCACAGAGTCAAACTACCATTCACATTTTTTCTTTTCCCTATTTCATTTTATTGCCAAATAATTTTCTAGTATTCTATAACCATTCACGAATAAAGCTCAATGCTGCCTATTCTGTCTAGTGGTCAGCATTCCTGACTGCGGATAGGGAGGTCTGGGTTCGAATCCCAGTCGGGGCATGGATGTACATTCTCTTTCTCTCTCTCCTGTCTTTGTTCTTTCCTTGTATGAATGGGTTGTGAATGGTTGCCTACCCTATAAACGGGTTCCTATGGCATGTGTGTACTGAGGAAGTCGGACTCCACACCCAATTGCGGTTCAGTTGAAAGAGTGGAGCAGCGCACCCACACTGTCACTCTGGCTGGCACTCGACAAAAAAAAATAAATAAAACTCAGTGCTTTTTTTAAATTAAAGTCAAAATACAAAATTTTTTTATTATGTCCATAACCATAACTTCATTTTGACTTTTGCATTATCTCGTCTACCATTTTTGCAGTTGAAATCTATGTTCAAGTATTGAGATTTAGAATCAAATATTGCGTCTTACTGTTAGCTATTACGTCTAAATTATTTTTTTCTTCAATGCATCTAAGTTTAAAATGTATGCTTACATTTCGTGTAACTGAGCCGATATTAAAATTGGAATATATTTTTACAGTTTTATCTATATATATATTTTTTCCAGCGAAGAAAAAACCTTACTGCCGTCTTTTCCTTTATATTTTGAAATAAATGATTAAAACTTACAATATTTGGCAATATATTAGGTTGGGGAAAAAGAAATCCATTATTTTTACGTGAACTTTTTGTAACTTCTTTCAGATTCGCTTTGTAGAAAGGTTTAAAACAGTTTTTATGTAGATTTTTAGGTCTTGTGCGAAGCTACGACTGCTGACATGCTGGCAAGTTTGATCATTTTTGATATTTTATAGACATTCTCGATGATGTTGTATCCATGCGAGGTGCATCTTTAGCATCCAAATACCCAAACGGAATCGATGAAACCAAAATTGTACGTAACTGGTTGTTACAGTCTTATATAGGACGATAAACACCTTTCACAATTTTAGCCACCTGGTTAGCATTTTCGCCATTATAAAAGAAAAACGAAAATGTATCGAATTTTCTGTTTGTTGTCTTCCATTTTTGAAACTTTGTTCTCGTAACTGAATTAATCAAAGAAAAAACCGCAAGAGGATATTTTAGTGTCAAATGTCACCTTTCCAGTGAGCATAAATTTGAAATTGTTTGATAGATACCTCACGAGATATCGATCACTACAGACGTCTACCGAAAAAAAAATGGATAACTTTTTCCCAAAACTAATATTTTTTTTAAAAATGATAGAAGAGATAGTAAGTAAAGTACTTTTAGTTAGTACTTCCATACATCCAATTGCAGCTAACTTGAATTGTGAATTTGGATTGTTTTCCCTACCTTTTCTATCTTGAAGTGCAAAATGGTGGCGAAGAATGTGGGAATGTTGCTGAACATAACGAAGAAGCCCCAGTCGCCCCCGACCTGGGCGATGACGAGGGCCCAGAATGGAACTGACGTCATCACTTTGCCCCAAGGAAATGGCGGAATCTATGAAACAACAGAATCAAAAGACATCGCAAAATCACTCTTTCATTGGTGTCTACTATTGTATAATATTTCATCAAAAATAGAAGAATAATGAAAAAAGAATAAAATACACACTGTGAGGATTATAAAGGAAAAACTTACAAATTAATGCTCAAATTATAAAACAAATTATAACAACTACAGAATTTTCAAAAGTAGTTTAATGCTTTCTCAGCGAAGATGAATTGTACAAGTGGGTGCTTCAAAGATACCAATAATTGTCAAATATCGTGCAGAAAATAAAGAATTATCTCTTATCTGTACGTTTAATCAGAATTGTGGAATTGCATTAAATGAATCTGAGAAATTCAAAAAAATATAATTCCTTTAAACATTTCTCTGATAAATTTATTTGCTAAACAATAAATTTACTGAATTATCTTACTTTAGAAATTTATTATTCGGGAAAAACTGCAATCTTTATCCAACTTTAAATAGCGGTTAGTAAATGGTTTGGTAAAACTATATTTTAGGGTGCCCACTTGCCAAACATGGTGATTTTTGTTTGGCTAACGATTTTATTGGCATTTTTTTTTTTTTTTTTTTTTGCACAGAGCAATTATTTGCTCTGTTGCAATCGGAATACGATTGGGTTTTGCTCAGCTTGGCGATCACAATTTGGTGAGAATCAAAGGGGTACCCTAAAGTATAGTCTAACCAATGTTTTTATATCTACTCTTTTTTCTAAATCGAAAGTGTGTCAGGAAACTAAAAAAGATTCATTTTTTTAAATTCTTGATAATTTACTTACTGAATACTTAACTAGACAGTAGGGATTTAGATTCTATGAGTCTCAATAAATAGTACTCCATGAAGAATAGTAATAAATAGTACTCCATGACGAATAGTAATAAATAGTACTCCATGAAGTAAAAATAGTCATAATAAAATTTCACTTTGCATACAATAACTTGAAGAGCTCTCGTAAAATAAATTTATTTGTTCTTCTAGGTAAGGAAAGATAAACATTATTTTATTAAAAAATCTCAAATAAAATTTCTTTAGATAAATT
>JAPDSC010057093.1:203815-221598 GCA_026290005.1 Latrodectus geometricus | reverse complement strand
TTCCAACTAGCAAGCCCGATGCATTCTTTTTAATAAATTTTCCAACATAAATAAAGGTCATTCATTTTGGAGATTCACGGTAATGATTATAGCTCTCACTCAAAAGAGAAGATATTTTTAAAAAATGAATTAATCAATAGAAATAATTAAAAGTAGTTCCGTCTTCGTCATTTGGAAGTGAGTTCAAAACCCTCGAATACTTGACCTGCCATCCTCAGAGACATCATTTCACTAGGAGGACATTGTGACCATGATCTTTCTAAGGTGAACATGTATAGCGTTTAATAAATAGGATGCACATTTGGTTAAATTGGGAGTCAAATTCACTAGCTTCGGATGTTGAGAATGACTCTTTTCCCAACCAAGCCATCTGAACCCACCAGCAAATTTTAGTTTAGGATTATTGCTGCGCATTTTTAGCTATCTATTTCTGTCAACCGAACCCACGAACACAGTTAAGCACTTCCTAATTTTTAATTACACTCAAGTGATGAGGTCGACACGTGAGTTGCTAAGCTGTTATGTACGCTGTACCTTTTAAAAACAATTGGTAAAGGCCATCTCAGCCAGAGAACCTGCGATTGAGTTGAGTATTGAGCTCGCAACTACCGATCACGACGCCTCTCATGATCAGACCATCAAAGTGCCATGGGTTGGAATATTCCCCAACTTTTAATATTAACTACTCCTGTTTACGTAATCCATTGAACTGCAGCAATAGTCTAGTGGGTAAAGGCGTTGCTGTCATGTTTGGAAAGCATCCGACGCTTTTGAGACCCTATGCATTTTAAAATTTTCCTATTGTCCAACGTCTCTACGTTAATGTAGTACGAGATGGTAAGGAGAAATCCAGCTCAGGCGTCGATGTGGTCACTTAAATTTGATTCATGTTTATAATGGATTGCATTGAACATGCAACCTATAAAATGTTGTGATTTCTATGGTTCACATTTACTGTATAACTAAAAAGATAATAGTGCATGGCTCAAATATTTTGTTATATAGTGAATCTAAATTAATTTGGTGATGCTATCGTATCATACAATGAAATGCCAGTGTTGTTGGCTGCACTGGCAATATAAAGTCAAACTTTTATATTTGCAGTTTTATAATAAAAGCTACTATATAATCGATAGTTCTTATAAGAAAAGAGTTTCATCTTAGCTAGGGTTAATTTACTATAGTGCATGTTAAAATATTTAATATTGCTGCAGCTTCAATAGTTGTCGTTCTAGCATAATTAAATTCCCATCCCCCCCACCATAAAATATTACTTTTGAGGGACATTTGACTACATAGCAATGATTATCGAGCGCCCTCTTCTGTCACTTGATCCGAACCCTATAAGCTTTATATGGAGTTGGGAGTTATTGATTGAATAAAAGTATATATACTGTCATGTGATTAATATGTTAAGTGTTAATATGTTAAGTTATAAATGAATGTTCATTGATATGTATTCAAGTTTATATCTTTCATTTTCTGTTGTCCCGAGTAAATTGCTCAAGATAGTTAAATATCATTTTACTAGCATTAATAGTTTCTTCAGTAAAATATTATAGCAATAAATATTTTGATACATTTCAATGATTTTCCCTTGAAACTTTTATTGGAATAAAAAATTTAGACATAAAGTTTTGATATCAAATAACTATCAATTGTTATTTTACAATAATCAAATCTCTTGTGTTTGTTTTGCTAAAGTGAACAAAAAATTTCTTTCAATATAAATTTATAAACTTGTGAACAGTGAGAAAAATGTACATTTTGTGTCTCTTATGAAAGTATACGCCGAAGTTTTAATAATATATATATATTTCAAATTTAGAAATAAAATCCTTATATCTTTCTAAATTTAATATAACTTGTATTTTCTTTAATTTTCTGTAATCTTTTTGCGATCTGGAATTTCTATTCGATTTTTTTAAAACTAAAAACCATATGAAAATAGTTTGTGGTTTATTTATCAATATAATTTTTAATTAGTAAGATCTATTATAAATAGTGAAAAACAGTTCGATTAAAATATTTAAATGTTTGAATTATTTTTAATTACAAAATATGTGAGTTCCCTCTTAATCTTAATTCCAATCAAAAATCATTGAAGAACTGGTTTACTTTCTCACCTCTACTTTTGGATCCAACTTTTGGTTAGAAGTGATGTACTTCAATTCCTTTTGGGTTATCAAAGGATGATTGGCCGGTGAATCAGTGATGAGGAGGCTCCAGAACAGGAACCAAAGACACCCCAAGGCACCTGTTGACACAGATACTCAATTAAAGTGGACAGTATTGCTTTAAGAAATGTATCTTTTTAAAAAATAGGAGTTAAATCTGTAAAAGTGTCTAATTAATTAACACAATGTTTCAAGTAAACTTTTATTTTAACGGTTCAGTCATTTTGTATAATTTTTATAATGCCAATTAATAATTTCTGTAATTTTTTTTAAAATTTTTATTGCAAATTTAAAATATAATTGTGATATAGTTTAAAAGAAACATATTGTAATTTTGCATTAATTTAAGAAAAAATTTTGATGAAAGTAAGATTAAGTAAAAGTGCAACTAAAATTAAACTAACACTTATTGTGTAACATAAGTTACTTTAATTAATAATGTAAAAGTTATTAAAATTAGAAATCTGACATATTAATTTTTGACAAAAAATATCGACAAAAGTGAGTGTCTCTGATTTATGTTATTTATCCTAATATTTCCCATTTGTTATCTCTTCTCGTTTGCTTGCTCAGTTAATATTCAAAAAACTGTGTTATTAATTTCCTCTACACTACGCTATAGCAAGGGCTAATTAATCACTTTTTGCAAAAGTTAAGGAAAAGTATTGAGATGCATTAAAAAAATTTAACCAAATGTTTTTTCTTTTAAGATTAAAATTAACTCATATAGCAAAATCATTACTAAAAGATACAAAAAATTTGAAATCCTTAAAACTTGTAAGCATAAAATTATTTTGTCTCTTGAGTGCTAAGTACATTCTTGCGGATAACTTAGGAGTTCATGAATTCTGTTTGACTTTAAGCATAGGATTCTTAGAATTCACTCTAAACAGAATGTTTTGGTTGAATTTTTTGCAAGGAGATAAACATAATTTCTGAAAATGTTTTTAATAAAACAACTATCTATTTCCTTGACATTCTTCAGTATGCTTTTCGACCTATAAAAAAATCTGCCATGTTGCCAAGTAATTGATTAGAAGTTATTTTTTGGCCTTAAATACAACAAACCTTTGTTTTTGTGCAACTATTTTTATAAAGTTATTGGCAGATATTAATTGAGTTTGCTTACGAAGATCTTTTTACGTTTTGCATGCCTTAATTCACTTCATTCTGTTAATTATTTTATTGCCTCTTCTGATATGCCAGCATAGAGTCTAACTCCAATAGTAAAATTTGCTTTTATATTTTGTGCAACATTCATTATTTTAATAATTACAATAATAGATTATTCAAACAAGCAAAATAAAAACGTTGATATTTTCGAAATGTTTTAAGGATATTCAATTTGTGCAATGAAGTACATAGATTTCATATTTATAGACGAAGTCTTAAGTAAAATAACTATTTCTTGAACAGCACTTATCATTAATACTAAACTTTCTGTAGAACATCTTTCATATAGGTAAAAAAATTTATTATCTGTTGCATGTACTCAAAGTAATTTATTAAAAATAAATCGTTGATATTTATGAGTCGTAAAATAGCTTTAAAGTACACGACTACAAGTTTCCCATAAAGTACTTTATAGTCATTCAGCATTATATGTAATACTATTTTGTACATAAAGTAGTTATAAAAATTTTTAGGACTATAAAGTATTTTTCACATTTACATTCATGAACATTAGAAGTAGTAATAGTGTGTTGTTCATGAATATTTATGCTGTTGTTAAAACAATGTCTCAATGAAAGCATATTAAACTCTTTTTTTAATTAAACTATATTTTAAGAATCTCATTCTCATGCTTGTTTTCTACGGAAGGTTATCATTTGATGTACATTTGTTAATTTCTCTAGCCTTTCTATTATCTGACAATTTATTTTGTATATAATTCCATGCACGAAATTAATAATGTAATTTATTTTTACAGTGCCCGGCTATTTTAATAGCTTTTTTACCTTTCAGCACTACAAGCAGTGAAAATAATGCCCCCCTTTTATATAGTGGGGAACTTTGTGGGCGTGCCATCTTGACCCTTAAAGTGAGTGGTTCTTCCTAGAGACGAGGCAGAAGATACCTAGACATCGACTACTATTCCCATCGGTTTCATTTCACACACAGAACATTGCAACCACCACACATTTTAAGTACCCCATTAGACGTATCTTCACGCAATCTTCGGTTGGGTTGGATTTCGAACTCATTACATTCTTATAAAGACAACGAAGACCTAACAAATCTGTTGACATTGTAGTTGAATGATCAGAGTACATTATTTTTAATTTATCACTTTCTGAAAACGAACATCTCATTTTAAACAGATATTTCTAATGGATAAGAATCCCTTTAAAATTATTATCTCGAATCTAGTTAATCCTCGTACGAAAAAAAAAAGTGTATATGGAAAAATCAAACAAAATATAAGATGCATTTTCCATCATTAGCTTAGTTTCAAGCAAACTAAAATCACTTTATGAACTGATTTTTGGTGCATCAATAACTGTGATAATAAGTTTAGTAGTTGAATGTCAAGTTTTTTTATTTTGTCCTTCTGTAACTTTTTACGCGTAGAAGTTCAATCTACCAAGTCTTATAGTTTAAAGCGTAATGTAAGCCAATTCAAGCCATCACATCGAGGTTGAAATCGAGGAAACGAATTCCTAAATAGAAAATCAGAGTGCTAACCAACCAGCTCGGCATTTCACTATCATCTATTTCGTAAAAGGAAATGGCACTTAATTTTAAAAATTTAAGAGAGGAAACTTTTGCTTAGATTTGTTGTAATTAAATTAGGAAAGGGCAAATATTAAACAAAGAAAATTCAATTCCCTGCAACTAACGGGATCAAAATCCATCCAGATCATTATTAGTTTTTTCTGACGCAATTGACAATCGAGAGATTTAAAGCAATCAGCAACTGAGAAGACATTTATTCTGTATTCAGTTCATCAAATTAAGGAAAAATCATTTCATTGAAGTTACGAACCATTTAAAATTCACACACCATTTTTTCCACTACTTTCTCGAGTAACATAAACAGCAAAGTTCAGTTTATTTACTCAGTTTAGAACTAATTCAATGTTGTATTTAACAAATAATTTTGATTCGTCTCACCAATAACATAAAATGCAGAAGGCCATCCTCCGAACAGTTCGGAGTTGCACAGGTATCCAGTTGCGGTCATGCTGGCTAGAGTGCCTCCGGATATGCCCGCCATCATGAGTCCTAACAGGAAACCCCTTTCTGTGTCAGGAAACCAATGGCTCATCAAGGTGTACAAGGCAGGAAACATTGCACCCTGAAAGAAAAGACAGTTAAATTGAATCAATTCAATGACTTATGAACTTTCATTTGTGTTCTTTAAAGAGCGATCTTTTATTGGTGAGTTAAGTAAAGGCAATGTCACCTGCGTTAAGCCTTCCAGGGCTCGCAGAGAAATGAGAACTCCAATGTGTAGGTGGGCTGCTAACGGCGTCAACAGTGTCAGTAAGACTGGAATGAAAGTTCCCAGACCAAATACCCATTTGCCACTGTAAATCTCCGCCAGTCTTCCACTCGGTATTTGGAGTATGCAGTACCCATAGTAGAAAGCTCCTAATATGAGACCTTGCTCGTGAGGAGACCATAAAAATTCTCCTTCCTGTAAAAATAAACATTTCTTCATTTATCTGATCAAATTTCCTGAAAAAATATAAAACTAGATAAATTTAGCTTAAACACCTAAATTTATCTTCCATGATCATATTTTGTGTTGGACAGTGGAATGGAGATAAACATCTGGAGAACCTTATACACTTTTAATAACAACTTTTTATATATAAGTGAATTTAAAATCGAGCAGCAAATAATAAATCAACAAATAATATAAAAGTACAATATTGTCCAGAAACACACACAATTAATCTAAAAAATATGTAATTTCATAGCTGTGCAATCTATTGCACATGATGTAATTAATTTAGACAATTATAGGATGGGCTCTGCGTGGCCAATTGATAAGACAGTGTTCTTTGTAACATAATGTTCCGGTTTCAATCCCCGCCATTGTCGACTGTTTAAGCTTTCAGCATGAGCATTTGTCGGGACGGGTGCTAGAGAGTTTTCTGCGAGTATCCTCTCATTCAATATTTAAATCGGGATGACAATTTTTAGAAAAATATTCCCTGGGGGCAATTTATGGGGTGAAAATTAAAATGCATTAAAACGATATGCGCACTATCAAAGAGATTACAAAAAATAATAATTAGTCCAGTCACATTAATGTGACTACCACGCACTTTTGACGTTAAATAACCAATCACAGAAGGCAGGTGGCACCACAGTGCAGTTGAGCATGTATAAAAAAAGTGGGAGGGCTTTTGAAAATATTGCAATCGTTGGCGAAATGCAAAAGTGGAGCATTTATCCGATCTTCGAAAGAGTATGGTCTTCGACCAAGGGTGAAAGCATTTCCGAAATGGATAAACTTGTTAGCTGAACGCGTGCTGCCTTGGTAAAAATACACCGTGCATGATGCGTTCGGGTGAGCAGACATTCTACCGTTGAGCAACTGACAATACAGATGAATTAAGAGACGGCCAACAGTGTCTCTTAAACAGCTGTTCAATGAATGTTGCTGCGTCTGGGTCTCGGATGCAGACACTTGGTTTATGCACCTATGTTAACTGCTGTTAATTGGTAAAGAAGGCTGAAATTCGCAAGCAAGTACAGTAACTGGGCGCCCACTGAGTTGCGACAGATAACGTTCCCCGAGGAATTACGTTTTATACTCCATCAGACAGAAAAACGTTAGCATATACAACATGAAACCTAAGCAAACAGCATGCTGTGATTTCGCAATGGTAAAGACTCTAATACAGGCAGCTGCATTATAGTCTGAGGAATGTTTTCCTGGTATTCTCTGGGTTCACTCATCATTTATGAAGGCACGATGATGGATCAATACGAGCATGGATCTGTCCTTGCGGACCTTGTTCCCCCCTATATAAACATTGTTTTCCTCAGGTAATGGCACCTACTAGCAAAGTGAAATATCATACTGCTGGCAGTGTACTTATGTGGTTTGAAGAGCACCAGGGTAAGTTTACCGTTCTCCCGTAGACAGAAATTTCACCGGACATAAGCCCAACCGAGAATCTTAGGATTTATCACCATCGGATTGTTCGCGACATGGACCTTCATCCACATAATCTAGCGTGGCTGACCATGCTACTGAAATTAGCATGACACAGCATCCCAGTGACAACCTTCAGGAATTTAATAAACTCTCTTCGTATATGTTACACAGCACTCTGCCCTGATCACATTAATGTGGCTCTACTGCGTGATTTCAGGAATTTCGATGGTTTAGTGACAGGATCATGATATTCGTATTTAAAGGTTTTGAGATAGTCTCCGTTCTATTTAAAGAACGGCAAGTAAATGTTGCGTTATTGAATTTGTATGCTTGTTTTTTGGATGGATGCTTGTGACCTTTTCAGGTTTTCATTCTTTCGACATTTGAATTATTCATTAAAAGGCTTTCTGTAAATATATAACATGCAGTGTATAGTCTAATATGATTGTTAGGCTGATTATTACGCAAGATAAAATCCACGAAAGTTGGGATGCTTGGTTCATAGTTTTTTATGCGTTGGTAGATCTTGAATATGACCTTAACCAGTTGTAAATAACGATAGAAAGAAATGTTGCGTTTTTATTCTGTATTCACATCAAGCAGAGTGGTTTTTTGACAAATTTCTCCAATTTTCCTTCAACTTTTTGTCGCTTGAATCAGTTTACTACATGTGAAGTGTTTTTTCAGTAACTTATGCATAATGAATGATAGAAACAAAAGATTAGAATATGTGCAATTATTAAATCTGTCTATCTGAAGACGTGTAGAGTATAAATGCAGAAGAATTAGGTAGATGTATGCAGAAATAAGTCTTCTAAAGGCAATCTAGCACACACGCCTCTAATGCAGAAAAATAACATTTAATAAAACTTTTAGAGTTAAAATTAGACAAAAAAATATATAATAATAACAGTTACCAACGCGGCTTATTACCTGCCCCACACAGTCTGAGATAGGTCTATAAGTGCACTTTATACAGTTATATTTTAAGTATGTATTTATGGTCAAAATTAAATTTTGTACTTAATATCAAAAACTACTTATGACCCTTGCACCAATGAGACCGAAGATTTATTCAATCGATAACAAAACCATCTATTACGTTGCAATCAAAAACTTCGAAAGTCAATTCTCTCTGAAATAAAATGTTTATTTATACATATTTTCAGTTATTTAGTAAAATTTGTAATTTTTTAAGCATAGCAACTTGTTAATAGTGGATTAATACTAACTCATTTTGCTGTTTTTATTTTGCATGACCAGTACCCATTTCAGACCATGTATTACTACAAATATTGCACTTTAAATATGTATTCAGTTTCAAAAGTTGTTGAAACTTTTAAATCACAGCAGCTGATAAGAATGGAATGCTGTGATTGAGCTAAATTAAGAAGAATCGATTTTATTAATCAATTACAATGGATAAATCGAAAATTTTGTAAAATTATTTTGTTGCTAATAACACAAATTTAGAATATGTGCGGATTCACTGCTTGTGATTTGATTCTTTTTTAAATGAGGCATTTCGTGAGAAATTTTTGCATTATAAACTAGTCCTCAAAATTATGCATATCATCACTAAACTCTAGGATGGCATTTTCAAATCTCAATCCTGAACAACAAATTCATAGGTTAGAAGGATCTTTCTTTTCTGATATAATGACACTGAAATCGTCTATCAAGTGAGCGACTAAATATTCTAACACGAATGTTTTAAGAAAACCACTTTATGAAAATACTGGAAAATTGTCTATCAATTAGTGGGTCTTTGCAGAATTCTATGGGACTTGATTATTTCACTGATAAGAAATGCCAATGAATACCACAGACGGCTGATATTTCAGGTCGATATTATGCAACATACCTTCAAGATATAATGTAATCAAAGATTTATGTACAATGAAATTTTATTGCACAACGTTTTGCCTGGAGTAATTTCATAAAATTTGTTCGCTTCCTTTTCAAAGTTATTGCTTAGTAATTTCCCATTGAAAGCAATTCGCATCAGTAAATTAATTTTAGAAAACTTATCGTTTAAGAAATATATCGAAATTATATACCATCCATCGTGAAATATTTTATTTCTAAAGAAGAACATTGTCCAATTAAGAAGTTTGAAAACATTCATACTCATCATTTTTATTTGTAAAGAGGCACCATGACGACACAAAGCATCTTTTACGCTTCAGAAAAATTATTGATTTGGTACTTGAAACGATGAAGATTGCCATTACGAAAAAATATATGCATATTATAATTACAATATTTTCCCACTAGTCTGGTGTGGCTAAGAAAGGTTGCTCTCTTCACTCGTTCACGGTGAAAACTGGCATATCTCATGACTATGTCTATAACAGTTTCGGTCATTAGACATTATAATTTCCTTATGCATATTTAAAAAAATTGCAATTTTAATACCCAGGAAAATATAATTTCATTAAGCATATTGCAATATGCATTAACTTAATTTATACTGAAATTTATCATCGGAGTTCTTATAATGATGAAAATGGTATCAGTCTTTCCAATTATAATATTTTTACCATTCCAACATTATTTTACCATAAAATTTATGTTGTTTAAATATAAAGTATATTTTTTGTTATCAAGAAAATATACCTTGTATTTAAATAGCACACACTATATTCACTATGTAATTCTATATCCTTTGATGGGTTAAAGAGTTTACAAACAGGTACCCCTTGTTTTTTTGGCGATTTTTTTTTACGCCAAGATGTGAATAAAAAAATAGCCACTACAGAAAAACTAAACTAAGATAAAAGCCAATGTTACCAGAAATTAAATTTTGTCTTCAATATTTATCGCTAAAATTGTTTTCAAATCAAGGGTTACATATTTCTACACCAGACCCCATTTTATGGGAAGGAATCGATATGTACTTGGATAATAAGTGGATAAATGTATTGCAGGTAACAGCAAATGATAATTCTTACCTTCGTAATTTCTTGGATCCAGCTTCCATCTTCATCATAAATATCAGCAGGGGGTGGCTTGCATTCATTTGAGGTAGATGACGTGTTATCATTGGTATGGTACACTGCTGTACTGTTAACCATAGCTACAATGGCTACATTGAGGTTCGATCGAATAGAGTAGTTTACTGCAAAACCCAGAAATCCGGCAAATGCGAATAAAAATCGAATTCCAGGAATCTCTACGATGAGGAAAGGAGTTTAGATAAATACTGAGACAAAATCGAATATTTGTAATTCATATATTTTAAGAAGTAAAACCAGGAGAAAATGTATGAAAATGCTATCATTCAAAATGCGGTGATCTTCATAAAAGAATATATAGAATATAAACCATATTAGGCTTTAGTTTTAACTATTCCTGAAATGGTAATGAGTGAATTGTGGAACAGTTTTTAGGGACCAAAAAGAAAACGATTTATGGGAAGGTTTGACCATTGCAGTCCTCGAAGGGATCACCATCTGCACCTGCCAGCTCTGGAATCCCTTTCTGGTAATCTTCGCAAGTTTTGTGAGTAGTAAAATCTGTGAATGGTTTGCGTAAGTGTACGACAAGGACTTGAACTTTTCAACTCAATAATACCTTGTATGCTCATTCATATCATTATCTTAAAAAATTTGTCATATTCTGCAATTCAATGCAGCTGTTGATAAGCCTACTTTGAATTCGTAAAACAAGTAATACAAACGAGGTTCTAGGATTCTTCCATTTGTACTCCAGCAAAAGTTATGATTTCGTAAAGTGTGGGGTTGACCTGATTTTAAAATGGTTGGTGTTCCTACCCTCGGCCGACTGGTTTTTTAAACCAAGTGATACAATAATCTGCATTAATTTTCTTGCTTCATTGAAAGACAGAACGAAATTGGAAAGAATCCCATTGGTTAACTGGTAATTCCATCGGACCTCTAGTCTCGAAACAATATCTATTTCGAATAATATTACAAACATCATTATTTCTAGGCCAATAAAAGTATTGTCATAAATATAATGCATTTTTAAAAATAAATGTAAATTTTCCATAGTGAAGTAGTTCTAATTATAGTAAAAATATCCCATGCTGTAATTTATTTAAATTACAACTTGGAATTTGAAGAGCAACCAATCATTCATTGATTGGTTACTTAATGTTCGAGTATTTGTCTTCCATTAAAGGAACTCAGGTTCTCATTTCAGAGAAAGTAAAATTGATTTAGGTGTCTGAGTTTCTGCATAATTGTGAAAATAATTACTAGAAATAATATGGGCTGCATAAAATAACGGGTTTCTCAAAGCTTGTACTTGCTCAGTGTTAACCATTATTACCCTAACTTTTCAAGGAACTTTACTATGTACAATTAACAGGATAAATGTTGCCAGCCCTGTCTAGAGGTTAGCATGCCTGACTGCGGATAGGGATGTCCTGGGTTCGAATCCTGGGCATGGATGTACTTTCTCTTCTATCTTTTCCTTGTAAGAATGATTGCCTACCCTATAAAGGGGTATCTAGGGCATGTGTGTACTGCGGAAGTCGAATTACACAACAAATTATAGTTCAGTTGGAACAATAGAGCAGCGCACCCCTCTATTGCCAGCCAGGCTGGCACTCGATGAAAAAAAGGATGAATCCTCTTTTTTTACTCAATGATAATGGATTCCTGTTCACAACAGAGTAGACTTACGTGAAATTTCCAGTATGGTCATATATAGTTAAACACTCCAGCATGATGCAAATATTATGTTTGGAGATCTTTTATACTATCTTAGTACCACTTCTTAAGAGTCTAACTTCATCATATTTCTTAGTAAATGAATGTACGCAGAATCATTGGCTCCCGTTCAGGGTGCATCATTTAAATCCCCATAACCTTAGTACGTTTTGATTTTCGGAGAGAACTTCCCCATTAAAATTTGTCCATTTTAAAAAAATTGACAAATTCAGGTTATATTTTGGAGCATACCTGAAGGAATATTTTATTTCACTGGAAATTTACTCTTTAAATTCGGGTATTTTGCAATTCTCCAAGTGGCAAACACGTTTCATTCACCCAACATTTTAAATTCTTTTATTGATTAAAATGAACATCAATGTCGTGAAGTAACCTGAGTAGGAATAAATTTCACAAAGTTTGCGTTCTTCCTTTGCTTTTGATTTCTGGAGAAAAAGGATTTTTAAAATTTGGCTCGATTTTGTAGTGTGTGATGGGAATCAGATGGAATCACGACGCCAATGTGGTTACAACGTTAGCTACAATTATTTATTTATTGATATAACTTATTATCGATCTCTAAATCTTAAATTTGTAGATGGTTTGTGAATTGGATGATTCATTCGCTAAATCAATTGATGTCTTAAAACATGGAGTTGGGAAAAATGATGAGTGGGCATTTTTTTAAACTCAACGTCATTTATTTTGTTTATATCTAATTTTGATGATGTTAATACTTATAAAAAATTTATTCTGGATATATAAAATTATGTTATTTATACAACATTGTCATGAAAATTCAATAAAATTCAAAAAGAAGATGGAATGGATGTAGGAAAAGAAGCTTTCAATTATTAATTAATTAGAAAGAAATATAGAAATTATTAATTAATTAGAAACAATGTATGAAAATGAGGGAAAATATAGAAATGAAATCTTTAGCTATGATATTATCATGGAACTACATACATACTATATTTCCTTCGTTCATTCAATGTAACGTCATCCATCTTCAGTCAGTTTTTTTACTCACTTTAAATTACGTTCCCCTGAAAATCGTAATAAAAGTTCATTTTACGAAAAAGGTAAGACAATTTCATCGAAACAAACTACAAAATTTCCAATTGTAATGTTATATCTTGGCATATGATGTATTGATATTTTAGTTTTTGAATAATAGTTCCTAATAAGAACTACGAGAGAGAGAGAGAGTAAATTCATTTGTCAATATAATAGTTTCGAATATAATTTATATGATCTAGTTGTTTTCTTTGAAGTGATGATAAAGCAAGGTTGATGAAACTGCAACTTGAAAATGTCCTGTATACATATTCCTACATGTATATACCTATTAATAAAATGTCCAGCAACTACAAGACAATCAATAGAACTATCAATTGTTAAATAAAAAAGGTTCTAAAACTACTTCATTTATAAATCTATATGTATCAGAATATTAAATGTTGCACAGGTTTTCATGTTTCTAATTTACATTCTATTACAACATTCGGGAACATTTTTCTCTTAAATCGCAAAATAGGCAATATAATTGCTTTAGGCCGCATCAAAGCATTTTAAAATGTATTTTGAAAATTGCAGCCCAGAAGAAATTGCAATTTATGAGGGGGATATAACTTCATGAATGTTTTCTTTTATCATATTAGAATTTACAAATTATGTGTGGCCATCAAATGAGGTTTTCGTGAATTTATTGGTAACTACCATTCTAAATTTTAAACAATTATAGCAGTCCGTATTCACTTATAGCAAGGAAGTAAACCCAAAAAACTCAGAACTGTCATAGCTGGAAGACGCCCGTCAGAATAACATACGGAAGTCAGAGAAGCAACATACATCACCTTTGCCTCAACAATGTCGATACAATGTGTACACAGATATGGGATCTGTTTTCTTCTGATGAATACAAATCGTATAACTAATTTTTTAATTTAATTAATAATAATGATAATAATAGCATTTTTTATTTTGGTTACATTAGATCAAATTTAAAATACTTTGGTATTCTAGTACTATCAAAAAGAAAATGAAATTGTTAGAGATTTCAACTTAATCAGAAAATAATTCTTTCATATCAAAACAAAACATTTTGTATTTATTGCATCTTAAGTTACTATATATATTTATAAGGTTGATTATTAGGACCAAACATATTTGAGAATGACATCGCGAACTTTTGGAACAAAAATAATACAAGTTATTCTAAAAATTATCATTTGTATCATGAGTTTACTATCAATTAAGAAATACTCAACTTTTGTATGGGTTTGCCAATTATTTTTTGGAGTAAATCATAAAGAAATGCTAAAGATAAAAAAGAATGTTATGAATAATAAAATAACATTACCATGTGCTTTCAGTTGAAACACCTTTCCAACAGTACCTTTAACTGAATGCGTAGGGAAAACAGGTTGCACTGATTCCGTTAAAAAATTTTTATGGCGTATGACATCACGGTTATCGTGGCAATAAAATGAAATGATTTATGCTGAATATCAACGGTGTATGACAGGAAAAGTTATGAAGTCAAAAAATGGAAGATTAGTATAAATGTAAGAGCATAATATATCTTTATTTATCTACTATATTTTTAATATATATATATATATATATATATACATTATTATTATGTAAAAGCTTCAATAAAAAATAAGAATTAGCTCAAAATAAAAATATTTAATTGACAAAAAAAAATTCATTATATTCATTATGAATTCTTTGTTAAGGAAGAAGAATTGCTCAGGTCCCTATCACACACATTTTTGAAACTACGCAGTAATGAATTTAACGACAAAAAATATTTGAAAGCATTTTCAAGATCATTTACTTATCTTTGCCTCTTGAAAAAACATTTCAAACATATTTATAGTGACGTATCATAAGGGTGGAGCCAAGAAAAACTCTCAAGCATCCACACCAATAGATATGCATGCAAAAAGCAGAAACACATGACATATTTTCCGTTTTCCAAGAAAGATTGGGGAGTAAAATTCTATATTGCGATCCTGTCAGTAAGAAAAATACATTAGCCTTTTTCAATGAAGAAACTACCTATTCTATATCGTGTCACAGATAATTAAATTAATAAGTAAAATTCTACGCTGCACCATATTAAAGTCATTATAAGCTTAGCAAATCAGGATCTAGTGGTTGGACACCATTCTTCAAAGCTAAATTTCCTGGGATTGATCTCAACCACAGTTAAACTCAGAAAATGGATATGAATCTTTTGCATGCACATCCCTCAGGGTAGCCTGGTTAGAGAGTTCGTTCTAACTATCAAAAGATAGTGAGTTCCAAGCCCTACCCAAGCAAAGATCAATCGTGCTAGCTCGTTAAATATATCGTAGTCACAATATCCTCCAAGTGAAATGATACCTCTTTGGGTAATAGATCAAGTATTGGGGAATCTTCTGCTTGGTTCCTCCTTCCAAATTACGAAGCCTCGCACCTGACTGCTTGTATCTTACTGGTTGAACCTGACTCAAGGCTAGGTACAAGGAAGCATGCTGCTGCAATAAAACATCCATCAGAGCCAATGGTAGCAAGTTTTCCTGGTCTTCTCGCTTATGATGCATGAATAAGGGCAAATATCAATGAAAAGTACTTCTAAAAGGCAATTTATGCTAGACTTTACGAATCCCTTGCAACAGCATTAACGTCAACTGATAATCAACTCTATGCAAGACACTTTCAAAGAAATAAGTGATTATTCATTCCAAAGAAATTTTTTTTAACAAATTTAATTTCTTCTATAAACTAATTATTAAAAGAATAATTTAAAGCATTTTTCGATACTCCCATTAATTATTATATATATAATTTTTTAAAATACAAGTATTTTTTTAGTTTCTTTTTAAAAATAATCACTGAAAAAAAAGAGAAACATTAAGAACTCAAGCTTTCTGAAAACTCGCTATAAGAAAATATAATAAAAAAAAACATTACAATTTCTGTGCATAAAATAAACAACTCAATGAACGTAAAAGGAAGCAATAAAAAACCCAAAATATTTGTTGAGAAGAATGTAGTTCCGCTTAAGGTTTTCTAGTTATTAATGGATTCTTTTCAACGGAAAATTTGAGAATAAAGAATATAGGAGAATTATAGTTTAAATTACTAAAAAAATATTTTTACAATTTTTCAAAGTGTGTGTTACTTACACAAACAATTATCCTTATTTTCAACTATGATGAATAAAAGACACAAACAGTTACTAAATTAAGTGTCATATATAAAGCTTGCATGATTTAAACATAAGAACGTTGGTATTTTTATATAGTTCGATCAAAATAACTCGTAATTATAAGAAGTGTCACCTATAATGGAAATATAATGATAAAAAAATCCCTTCTTTCTCAAGTGTAAAGTTTCCAGTCAAAGAATAAAATATTGTAAGCGATTTAAAGCTATATTTACAAATACTCATACATCTATCTTATATTTTTCACGTGATTACACAAAATTTAAATGCTCAAAAAGTGGAATTATTTTTTTCTTAATGGTTCTCATAAACAAAAAACTTAAACATTCTTTTCACTCAATAAATCCTGAAAATTGAATCATGAATAGAAAACTATTGTTGAAATATCAGAATATAACACATAAACACACACATTTACTGCTGTAAAGAATGCCTTAATTTATAATTATCACAACGGAAAATATTGTTATATTTTTCTCAAATAATATTACTTAATAAAACATACTTACAGCTTTTAGCAATTTTTAATTCCTTTTTTACATTTTTATAGATTATTTTATTCAGCTTTTAAACATAAAATTATTTTTGACAGAATGGTAGTCTAAAAATAAAAACATTGAATATGTTGACAAAAAATCCACCACAAAACCTAAACAGTAATATAGCTATAAAAGTAATTAACTTTTTACTAAATATCCTCGATGAAGCCCTTTCACTGCATTTTATGAAGTCTGTTCACGTAAAATGAGGCGCACATCTGTTATTTTGTTTGAGGAAAAATCCTGAAATGCAGCTGAAAGAAATGATTTTCTCCACATTCCTTCAGTTAAACATATACAATCTGAAGTATTTCCGGGCCACCTGAGTCAATAATGGTTAATTCAAAACAAATCTTTGATAAAATTTAAATCCGTGATTTTGTATGAAAATCGGAAAGACAAAAAAAAATAAATAATGAAAAATTAAAAGACTATTGGGAATAAACTGGAATAAGAGAATTTATTTCTTCTGTAAATTTATAGAACTTTATTTAATTAATGACTAACTATACACTTAAACAATTTCAGTATTAACCAT
The DNA here is from genome assembly GCA_026290005.1 of Latrodectus geometricus. Lineage (NCBI taxonomy): Eukaryota > Metazoa > Arthropoda > Arachnida > Araneae > Theridiidae > Latrodectus > Latrodectus geometricus. The sequence goes on along the minus strand of JAPDSC010057093.1, from coordinate 204,327 downwards.
GTTGAAACTTTATTATTTACAGTTATTACGAGAGGATTTTAGCAAGATTAGCTGAGGTTGATAAGAAATCTGAATTAATTAATTGAAAATAAAATAATAATAATAATATTAATTTCATTAAGAAAATCAGTATGGAAGCGTATGTTTCGTTAATTTATAATTGACGAAAACGTTATATTGATTAAAGATTCACCATATAAGTGTTTTAATCTTTTCATGTTGTATTAACGGCTGATATTATTTAGAAATATTGTAACAAAGATTATTATCCTTTTTTAAAATGAATAAGTTAATCATTTTAAGTAAAATGCAAATAAATATAAAGATAAAAATATGAAAAAAACTAAAATAAAATGTAATTAAAAAAAGTTGTGGTTTTCGTAAATTATAATTGTTATTATAAATTAAATATATAGAATTTTTAATCTTGACTTGTTGGAGTAATGAATGATAGCATAAAAATTTTTACCAGAGGTAACTATGATAAATAATAAATTTTATAAACGTCAGTT
>JAPDSC010057093.1:179203-203415 GCA_026290005.1 Latrodectus geometricus | reverse complement strand
AGAAAATACAATTTAATATCAATAAAGCAAAATAAAGAAAAACAATGTAATATAATTAAGGAAAAAGCATAGGAACCACGGCTTCATCGGAAAGGAGATGGTCAGCTATGCAAAACAGACCTTTTCTGACAAACACGAAAGACAAGACCTAAGGACATTCGCACTGAATAAGTTTGGAGAAGGAATAATTAATTTTTAAAAACAATCGGGAGACCGAAATGTTTAAGAAAAATCCATAAATTTTAAGATCATTGCTCCAAATTTATATTTAAAGTATAATCATTCTCAGAATGAATAAATGAATGACAAAATTTTTTAAATCAATTCTGAAAAAATTTAATGTGAAACAGGACTTTTCAAATTTAATATGACTTTAGTGTTACATACACATAACATAAACACACGCATCATAATATATGTGTGCGTGAGTCATTACATTAAAAATAAATATTATAGAATAACGAAATTTTTATGTAGTTCTGAAGAAAATCCAATAAAGATGTCATGCAAAAATGTTTTTTTTTTTGTGAAAAGTTGATGAAAACTTCTGTAAATGAATTAAAAAAATTAACTTAAAAAAATTTTAAATAAATGGTTTATTTTTGAATAATAACAGAAATATTTTTTTCTATGAATCATTTTTTCAAAACAAAAAATGGGAAAGTTGAATATTTTAGAAACTCCTAAAGTTTCAACAGTAGAGTTACTGTGCCATGAAAACAAGACCTCTCTTCTAAAAGTGACCGGACTCAGGTTTGATCAACAATGAATGCTTATGAACCCTTATGTTTTTTCTTTCTACGTGGACATATGTCAGGGTTAACTATTAAGTAACCATTAACTATAAAATAATTGTATTTAAAGTTAATTGTAGTGGATGTTAAAAACTTTTAAAATATTTTAAAAGAATTTTAACATTTAATTTGTGCAGTATAATATTTATACAGTGATTTACAATGAAGTATAATGTATATACAATAGAAAGGGGCAAAATCATTCAGTCTGGGAATCAGCCTAACAACTGCTCACTCACTTCAGAGAACCTTTTTCCGGAGAACTTCCAAACACGCTGGCAGAAAACAGAAGCGTTGCTCAATAATGGCTGAACCCGAGTCCTTTCTATTTGCTCTCCCAGGGATCATCCTAAACTACTCCTTTAATATTTTAAAAACTTATAAGACAAGAATTAAGTAAAGTTATAGTTAGTTGGTTAAACATAGTATTTTTTATATTAAAAAATATCTAATAATGTATTTAAAAATTTTGTAATGTATTTGTGAAAATTTCTATTTTCTGACGTTTATTTGATACTGCACAGTTTACCGCATAGTAATGAAATTCTTTTATTTTTTTTTAAAATTCGTTTCATTTTCAACATTTAAATTTTAATTTCATTAAAGATACAGAATGAAGCTTACTTTTGTAATAATTTTCGTTAATTAGGAATTTCCGATGCAAAATATTTGCTTTACTTCAGGTATTTATGAAAAATATTGAGAAATGGTTGAGCGAGCCTTAAAAATTGAAAAGGGGAAAGGAATTTTTAGAAAAATAACATTTTCAATCTTCCTTCACAACAATTCAGTTATTTCAAAAAATATTTTCATCATATTACTTAATTTCAAAAATTAATTAAACTTACAAAGTAACAGTAATCAACATTAAGTGATATTTTAAATTAATTATATTATGTTACTTAATCAAACATACTTTTTTTTTTTAACTTAGATAAAATTTTTTAAATGAAAACACTTATCGTAAGAAATATTTTTTTACAATAATTTATAACATTGAAATACACAGTTCAGTCATATTAATGTGATTATCACATCAACATTCAATAACCAATCACAAAAGATAGATGGCAGCACAGTGTAGTTTAGTGCATATAAACATTGAGTGGAGACTTCGGAAACAATACAATCATTGCTATAATGCAGACAAAAAGCGATTTATCCGATCGCTTTTTGGTATCAGGATCAAAGGGCATGATCATTGGCTATTGTTCGAAGGATGGAAGCATTTCCGAAATGACTAAGTTAGTGAGCTATTCTCGTGCCACTAATGTAAAAGTATAACATGTTCGTTAAAATGTTACTGTCTAAAATCAGCTACGTTGCACTCATAGAACACCAAGAGCCATGGATGTCAGAGGTGAATAAAGATTGTGGAGATGGGTTCAGGCAAATAAACGTGCTACCGTTGAGCAACTGGCCGCCCAGATGAGGCAAAGGGCTACCAACAGAGTCTCCCAAACAACTGTTAAACGGACGTTGCTGCGCCAAGGCTTCCAAAACAAATCTCTGGTTCATGTACCTGAGCTGACTTCTGTTCATTGGCGACGTAGACTGAAATTTGCACGCGAGTCCGCAACTGAACGCCCTCTGAGTGGTGACAGGTAACGTTTTCCAATGAATCACGTTTTATGTTCCACCGGACAGATGAACGTTGGCGTATACAACTTGAAAACTCAGAACGGAAACACCCTGCCAGAACGTCCCGGGCTGGAGGCGAGAGTATTGTGGTCTGGAGAATATTTTCTTGGCATTCTCTGGGTCCACTCATCATTTTGGAAGGTATGATAGATCAAAAGAAGCACTCATCGATCCTCGCGAACCACGTCTATCCTTATATACACATTGCTTTTCCTCAGAGAGATGGCAGCAGGACAATGCGAGGAATCATGCAGCTGAGAGTATGCATACGTTGTTCGAAGAGTACCAGGATGAGCTTATCATTATTCTCTGGCCAGAAAACTCACCTACTTAAACCAAGTCGGCAGGATCGGAGGTTGTTCGCGGCATGCAGCCTCCCCCGCATAATCTAACTGTGGCACTGGAACAACTGAACGTCCCAGTGAACATCTTCAGGAATTTAATTGACTCTCTAGCAGTCCACTCTGCGAAAGTGCCTATTCTGGCTTTTGACAGGTGATCACATTAATGTGTCTGGACAGTGTTATATTATTTCCTTTTAAGGATTACCTATAGATATTGCACCAATAATATTCTCAGATCATATCATAAAATGATGTTTTGGTTTACATAATAACATTTTGTTTTTACCTTGGTGAATTACTACACTTTGGGTTTTCGATTTATGTCACCTGAAGTAGAAAGTCACTCAGATTACATTACAAAAGATATGCCGCGCTAAGAATCATAACTTCGGCGAGAATTATCTGCACAGCAATCTGAGAGTAAAATCTTATCAAATTATTCAAACATCTGCTAAAGTTAAAAGTTTCCCATTATACACACAATTACTTTTTCAATTAAAACTGAACATTTTTGATTAAATAGTTTTTTCTTTTTAGAAAAATACAATAAAAATTTTTATTGTAAAATACATATGTGCTCAATGAAAATGTTAAATTATAATATTATTGAAAATTTTTCATTTATATTTTTCAACTGTTTTCGTAAAAGATTAAGAGTAGTTTTTCAAATTTATAAAATTCCATATAAATGTAACTGCCTATTACAGCAGAAGCATTTAAATGTTAAAGATATTTAAAAGTTTATTATAAAAGATAATTATACTTTGGTACTTGCAATGCTAACAAGAAAGTTAATAAAATAAATTATTAAAACTAAATTTAATAAAAGGAATATATCTAACATTTTTCGTCCTACTTTTATTTAATTTCTCTTAGTAACACAATCTGTATAATACTTATTGGAAATTACAATTAAAAATTCAAATTAAAATAAATTTGAAGAACATTCAATGACATATTAAATTGGGGAAAAGAAAAATCTATTGCTTTTACGTGAACTTCATTGAATAGGATTCAGATTCGCTTCTCGACGATCAACATCGATCATTTCAGTGTTTTTTGGACATTTTCCATAATGGACCTACCTGTCTGAAGTGCATTTTAAATATGATATATACTTGGAACAGAATCGACTAAACTGAAATTTCACACAATTGACTGTTACAGTATCGCCATCCACAGTTTCAGTCACCTGACTTTCATTTTCGCTTTCATTAAAGAGAAACTATAAAGTGTACCGAATTGTTCTTTTTTGTTGACGTTTATTTTTAACACCCAGTAACTCACAAGTAAGTGGAAAAAACAGAAGTGTGTTAAAGAGCTTTTTAGTGCGAAACGTCACCTTGCCAACGAACATAAATCTGAAATTGTTCGACCGATGTTTTACTAGATATCGATCACATTAACCATTCACAGCAAAAGTAATGGATTCTTTTTCCCAAACCAAATATATATCATGCTTCCTCACATATGAATAATAAAGAAAGTAATATCTAAAATGTATTTAACAAAATTCAAGAATTTAAAGAACTGCTTTGTCAGTAATTCTGCACAGTAAAAATTCACATTATGTTTTAAAGTCACGCAAAAAATTTGATTTTTTTTCCATAACAACATACTTCCACAAACAATATTTCTCAGGATTTTGTTTTTTCTCTTAATGGTTAATCCGAAGTCATTTCAAATATTTCAGTCATTAAAAATGGCGCCACTCTACTTTAAATGAATCATTGATGTAAATCCATTTATCTTTAAGCACAGATATGAGTGAAGCCAAATCCTTTATTCTAATGTGAATTACTGTCTCACATTTACTGTTAAAAATAAAAAGCATTTTTATAATAAAGCTATTTAGGGTTATCAACTGAAGAAACAACACTTGATTTTGTAAGAATTCTGACATAGATTGGAGATTTCTTCATGTTGGGTGCTATAAATTGGTCTGAGGTGTTATCATCTTATAGGTTATAGCGATATTTTTCCGGGGATATTGTAGTAACCAATAAAGATACGTACACTATCAAGGATCAAAGCTACTTATCGTAGCCAAATTGCCATAAAATTCTGAATCTGAGTGCATTGATATGTGTTTCTTTTTCCTGTTGCACTGGAGGATAAACATGCGAATTTATTAAAGTGCATGTCCTTTATGACATGGAATCTTCAGTTGAATTCAGATATCGAACTCGCCACTTGCCTGGCAGAGAAAGACGTTCCTACCATCTAATGTGATCCTAGTCATGTTTTTTATGTCTCCCGAAATCAGATTAATATATTTTTAAAAGAAGATTTGACTGATTCCAAAATTTTGTTCAATAGTAGTTTAATAGTTTACAAAAGCATATAAGCGCGTTTTATAATATGGAAATCTATGAAGAAGTTGGAGTACTGCAGATTCGATAGATGATAAAAAATAATTCTATTGACAGATATACATGAGTGGAAGACTGACCAAAAAATATATTACGCGTGTGCCAGAAAATGCACAATCATTAAAATAATCATATTCGCATGAATTGACGCCATTATCGGCTCTATACGTGTAACACTAAAAAATACCATTTGGAGATGAAATTGGAATCGCTTCGATTAAATAAAGAATTTCTTCGGTTAAATTTTCATTATCCAATCATAGAAATGTCACATTAAGTTACAGCTATTTCCTATATATCAACACCCCCTCTTCTGTGTAGAACCAGAAGACCACTGTTAAGTAAATTATTCCTTTTCAAATATTATGCATAGTCATTACCTAATGTCTAAGGAACAATAAACTATTATATATAATTACATATTTATCAATATTTAATTTATGAATATTAATATTATATAAACAATATTATTAATTTATACTTAATTTATGAAGTACTTATCGTGACTAACTCCCAAGGACCCATTGCGGAGGGGTTACAATAATTTAATTTATTGATCATAAAAAGTATTAAAAATATATTTTTAATTATAGGAAAACTATTCACTGTTTTTTATTCATCACGTCGACAAACTCTTCTATTAGGTTCTAAGTTTCATTTACCACCTTGTTTTATCACATTCTTCACGATAATCCACAATATTTTAAAGATATTAATTGTCTATGGGTATCCACCAAAAGACCTGTTGGTTATAAATTTTTAACTCTGAATGTTTTAGAACTTGTTGGGCTGCTTTGACTCAACCTGACAGCATAAATCTGTTGTACTTTGAAGCTTCTACTTAACTTGTCTTCAAAAAAGTACTTTTCTTAGACAGTGGGTCTTATACACATATCGCAATTGAAAAAAAACCTAGGAAGTTTCCAAATATTCACCCCAGCAACATGGCGGTGCAGGTGAACCCCTGATAATACCTTAAAGTCAACGAATTTAGTCAACGAAATTACTCATCCATCACCCAGCGCCTTTTGAACCACGGTCAGGTGACGAGGACACATTTGCTCTGATACCCTCCTCTCCACATCCACCCCACGTCAGAGGAAGGATTTTGGGCGTGGTCACCCCAACAGAAGTGCATGTAGAATACAAAATGTAATACTCCTGTTGTTAAACAATGGCTGGAATTGAACTTGAGCTCCAAAGAACACAACTAATCAGTAAGCAATGGTAGAACACATAAAGAACATTTATCACGTGATATACTTCATTCATAGAATCTGATGAAAGTGTATTAATAAGAAATAAGATAGGAGTCTATGTTTGCGACAAGTGTTAGAAATATCATTAAAACTTATATTTCAAATGAAATTTCTAATCTACCAATCGAATTAAAATATATCCTTTATATCTTGCATTAATATATTTTCATCCATCGTACAATATTATGTCCACGTTATAAAATTAAAAATATAACAACAGCGATATAGCATTTTTTGTCACAATTCTTGTCAACATTAGAGAGGGATTTTCACAGACACATTTGCAGGTCACAAAGAAGCAAACTCGGAAAATTTTAATATTCTCTCCGATAGATGTGTATAAAGAACGTAAAAAAGCAGAAATCCTCTATTATTTTAAAACAATAAATGAGATTGAAGCGCCGGACAATGGTTATTTACTTTGGAAGGAATTGTGAGGTTATTTCAAGTAATTTTAAACTCCAGTTATCTTCCAGGTCTCATAGAGTTTATGCGTCGCAAGGGAGAAAACCCAGAAAACTCGCTCACCCAAGGCAGCATCCATTTCCTGCTGATCAACAATAGGTATTCACGCATTGAAAAGCACAATGTTGTTGTTCCTCATCTCATCTATCCTCACAAAATCTTCCTTAATAAATTCTAAACACAAAAGAAGGTGTTAGATGCTGTACCCTGATCGTCATCGCACAGGTAGGATAGATTACATTTTATGATAAAGTTAGATTTAAGAGTACGAAGATGGCAAACCTAGAATATGTAGTCTGTCAGCTCTAGAGCCCTTGAAAGCAATGGAATCATCAGGACCAATGATGAGCAGGTGGAATGCTCTAGATAACTCGGACATCTCTTTTTCTATTAGAACGCAATTCAATGTAGGTGAGAGCAACATCAGACTAGCAACGGTTCTTTTAGCCATGAAAAGTTCTTCACTATCACAATGACACTTTGATTAGCAACAACATTAATGACTAAATCTGCAGTAAAGACACACAGGCGATTGAATTGAATATATCCCTCACTGAATAATTCTTAAGAAAACAGCCATGCTGGTCCTTAGAACATACCACGAAAATTTAAAAGCCTTGATGAAAATCTTTTTTAAAATCCTTTGCTGATTCATAATTTTTCTATTCAAGAGACACCTGGAAAAAAAGTGTCTGAGAAATTTCGTCTTTTCTTTTGTCATTCAAAGTTTTCATGGTTCCTTCCATGGTTTCGACTGATTTAAATAGGCATTTTTTATCTAAGCTACTCATCCATGAAACAATGGTCTTATTTCTCCAGTTCCTTTTTAATCTTCTTAAAGATTATAGATTTTTTGAATGTGTGACGAAGTTTTAGTTCCATCCGAGAGCCCATGCTGTAATATTTTCCAAGAGTTCATATCAAAATAGCAATTATCTTTTATTTCAAGCATTAAATACGTGAGTACATCACAGACATTCATACCGAAATATGAATCCAAAATAGTCATATATTTGAAAATGTTATTTTGTAAAATAACATCAAGATTTCCTTCATCTTTATCTAAATTTATATAATTTGCATAAAATTATTAATCTAAATACTTTTAAAGTAAAAGGATTTAATTACTTCTTTTTCTGCTCACCCAGAAGCACCATTTTTCAGCTTACAATAAATTTTCTGAATATTACCAATTCTATAATTATCTACAGCTTGAAATTTAATAATTATCTGCCAACGTTGGGGAAAAAAAAACCCAATGTTGTTATTTCGAAAACATCCAGGCCTCGAGACTCGGCTGAGTTGACCGTTATATGTTGAGATCACTTATACATAAGATATAATATCACTGTGTGACTTTAAATTCAATGCTTGTGGGTTCAAGTCCCACCTCATGCTTGGTTATTTGTAGTGGCTCAGAATCCGTTTTAAATTGTAGGTTCTGGTCTAACTAACCCTCGTGTGGAAAAAAGACCGTTGATGGATGAACTAACCAATATTCTTCCATTGTATAATACTATATGGACAAGAGCAGTAATGATTTCGACAACCACGAGATGACGTCTGACATTGTTTTTTTAAGGGAATGTGAAAAAGAATGAAGGCTGTTGTGAATGCTGGAAGTGCTTTCGCTTATAATAATTTCTTGTAGTTCTATTTTGTGTTCTGTGCATTGCTAAAAGATAAGAAATAATTGGATGCTAGATAATGTGTCATCAATTTGGGTGCAAAACTAATTGAACGTCATAACAATGCCAACTCAAACATTTTCCGATACTATACGAGAAATAGAATACTGGAAGCACATAGCAATTACATCCTAGAGATGCGGTTCCAGTTAAATTCGTGTGTAATTTTTGAAAAGGATTGTTATTGCTGATTCATTATTGGCAGTAACAATTTTTTTCATAAGTTAAAGTTATAAAACTGCCAAGTTTTATTCACAAAACTCCAAACACTCCAACAAAATAATTATTTTTCCGGATTCAACAAAAGACTCTTTTTAGCAGAGAATGTTTTCATTTTTCTACCGTCAATTTTTTAAAGTAGTAGAATTAATCGTAAATAGAAGTTCGAAAATGTTTACCGTATGTAATTGGAAAAGACAGACAAATTTCACTATCTGTAACCAAAGACCTGTGTAAAAAATTGCTTTGGTAAATAGTTGATATCCTAAAAAATCGTTGAGAAGTTATTGTTCTGAGTATAAATAAAAGGGCTAAAAATGAAGTTCCCAGTATAAATTAGTAATATTATTAAGATTGCAATAACGGAAATATTTTTACTGTACATGGATGTTTACATTAATCAGGAAATGTAACTTCATAAATTGAAAAGATCCTCATAAATTTATATGCAACTATGGCAACCCAGTAACCTTCATTTGATTATTGTGTCAAAAATGGACAGTTTTCTTGGAAGTTTATTCATATTTTTGAAAATAAATAATGCAACATCTTCTAATATTTTTCCTTTTTTGTGTTCTAGCAGCTGAATGATTGATAAGCTTTGGAGGTCCTACATCCTTGCTCCGAAGAAAGGCCATATCTGAATTGCTTTTGAAATCAAATCGTCATAAAAATATATTTTATTATAGGTGAAACTGTAATTTATTACGTCATATTTCTCACGCTCACTGCTTGATCAAGAAGTTTTATTAAAATTGTTACAATCCGATTTATATGGAAAGTTGTTAGCTTGAAAATTAGGAAAATGCTTTGAAGAATCAAAAATTATTCTTGATATTTATTGAAGCGACAACTGATGAAATAAAATATTGTGTGGCTCAAAAATTAAAATTATTCCCCAAGACTGGAATATTCTCAATCACTCATAATTAAGAAAATATTAAGGATAATTTTAAATCTTATTCAAAATAATCAGTTTCAGCTTTATTAACAATACACAATCATTTTATTATTTTCATATAGAGCCTTTTTAAAAAAAAAAAAGAAAAAATTACTTATCAAATTATTTGCGTGCTTATACAAGATATTAATTTCTGGTATTCAATTTTTAGGTGTAATTTGACAGAACTATTGCTTTATTATTCTTGACTAAATTTTTAATAAGATCTAAAATTTTGTGTCTTCGTTTTAAAACAACAAATTGTACATTTATTTATTAATAACTATACAACATAGCTTTTTTTCGGTGCGAGGATATTGTTTACAAGTTCCGAGAATTAATACGTGCTCTCTAATATTTGGAATTTGTAAAATAAAAAAAAGAATAAAATAATTTTTTATTCGATACTGTTTTTGATTTATTGCGCATTTTGTTAATAATACGCATTTAAAAAATAAGTAATATTTAAATTTGCTAAAAATCCAAAAATTATACATTGTTATTAATACTTTTAGCTTTTATAACTGTTAACAATTAATCTATCATTTTGTTTCATGGTCTTTTTTAGTAAAATATGCCTATCATATAAAATAAATGTTTTTATGATAATACAATGTTGCTTGTAAAAACACTTTTTTCACACAAAATGTCATTATTTCAATATTTTTAAATTTTTATTTGGGTTTAAAACAAGGAAGTTTTTCGCTCAGAAAAAGAAATATGAATATGTAGACATCAAACAATTTCTTAATTCAATAGGAAACATGAGAAGAAATTCAAATTTGTAGTAGAAAAATGATAAGCCTCATATAAATCTTTATGTTTATGCCGTACACTAAATAATTATATTTGGTATTTATATTTCGCTGAGGACAGATAGCGAAATTTTTTCCCCGTGTCACAAAAAACCAACATGAGATATCAATTTTTGCTTACAAAATAAAGCTTGGGTTTGAAATAAATTCAAGCTAACTGCTTAATGGGGGATTCCAAAACAGTGAAGTCTTTGGCAAGCAACAAAGAAATGAAGAGCAGCAAAAATCAACTCAAATAATCAATAACAAAATTCGAAACGTGCTCTCAATTGCGAAATAAGGAGATCTGTTTAGAGTTAAAAAGAATTTTTAGAATTATTTCATTATACGTTTATAAAATCACACATCGCCTACTTGACCATAATATGAACTCACTGGCGAATTAATTGGCGATTGTTTAAAAGTCTCTAATAGCGAAAGTGTCGAATTCTTAAGCGCAATTTTTTTTATTTTACGTTTACAAGAGATCTGGCTTTAAAGTTGTTTATTTCCCTACAGTATATCTTCTATGTTCTTTCAAAATCATCCAAGTTGATATGATTATGTATTAATCAACTTCTCTGTTCTTAAAGACATTACTAAAATAAATTTTTTTGTTTATATTTTATTTAAAAATGACCAAAATAGTTGAAATCAACTTAAGACTAGATCACCAATTGCAAGGAAAGAATACATCAAACAATGAACTTTTCAAATCCTTCACATCAATCTCTTCAATCGAAAAACAGAGTTACATGTTTCTGAAATGCTTATTTTTCTCAATTTCCATAAATTATTTGCCAGTCAAGTATGCATTATTTTTTTTTTATTTTATTAATTTTTTTCTATTTCCATGCTTTTAATGTTTGTTCTTTAGCACATTATTCCCGCGAATATTTTCAATTCTTTCGATTAGTTCAGATTCTCTATATATATCGTGTGAAAATATTCAACTGTCAATAAAATACTTTTTAATTATCCACTCAAGTTTAAATACATTTTTTAAACTAGAAGAGAATGATACTTGATGTTAATACAGTTTCTTTCAATATTAACTCATATTTATATCATTTCCTTAATTTTAATTTTATATAGAAGAAAAAATAGTTATTGTATAGTAGTGCCATTTGTTGGCATCAATAGTCATTATCGCTATGCATTTCTTAAATTCTTAAATTTATTTATTTTTATTACCTTTTAAATGAGTTTATAACTTCGTTTGAAAATTCAAATTCATGGTTTTGAAATAAATCAGTGAGAGAGATGGAAAGTGTGTATGTGTGGGAGAGAGAGAATTTTTTTTTGTAATTTAAAAAAATGAATGAAAATTATTTATAAAAGACTTCCTGTAATTTAGTGAAATGAAAGATTTGTCCTGCAATACCAAAGTCGTCGTGTGTCGGCGTAGAATATTCAAGGCTCTTAGATCAAATCTTATAGATGTATAAAAAAATCGAAGCAATAAACTAAACAAGCTAACTGAATTAGCGGTATCTACCTTTGATCACAAACGGGCAATAGGAAGTTTAATAAAAAGGGATTTAAAAAAATTTTCCTTTTTGATTTAAGTAAAAATTGACTTTAATTTTTTTTTTTTTTGGTATATTAATTATTTTGTTCTATTTTCCAGATAGTGTTTCTGGCATCCGAAAAATAGCGAATTCAGCACAGTTCCCTACTAAACACTACAGAGATCAGAAAACCAACTCAAACTAATTTTCACACTTACTATTTGATATTTCATGTGAGATTATGTCAGATTTTTATGATGTGGGTAGTATGACGTTACTCTAACCAACCACAAAATAATGAGAAAATTGCAAGAATTCATTAGCGTCAGTCATCACGCATAAGCAGTCGAAAATGAATTCAGCATAATAATTTAGAAAATTACTTCTTACTCATATATTAAACTATAGTTATATATACAGTAAGCATTCATGGGAGTTACAAATAAGTTATGAAGTTGCATAAATTAAGGAACTTTAGGGAATAGCAGTTTTAGTGCAACCCGAATTTATTCCTCCTTTACAGACTACTTTAATCCAAAAGATCGTAGGATTCATAAACTGTTACAATAACAGCATCACTTTCGATGATGCAAAAGATTTTCTCTCAAATAACATGACCCTCTAACGACAATCATTGAAGCGTATTACAACAGTTTTGTAGGATGAATGTATCGAAATTCCTCGAAACATGAATACATTTTCTAAATACTTTTATATTCTCTCACCTGAGTTATCACGTGTCATGATAAATCGAATAAAAATAATGAATTTATAGAGTCGTCAAATCTCACCTTAGGCTTAAATGATTGTAGTGATTTGTGGTCTAACAAGCCATCATCAACAAATAATGACCTTTGAGTAACCAACCAATCTGGATCTAAATAGCTTGCGTGTACCATAAGGAATGCGAAAAACAACCAAATCAAATTGTGGGACTAAAGCGAATATGGTTATATTTTTCTGTTTTTGATAAAATTTTCATCATTAAAATATTGTTAATTGGGTATTATTTTTATAAGAACACTTGAACCTAAAACATTACAAGCAAAAATTAATTATATGTTATTCAAATAAATGCACAAAACTTAAGAAACACATTTTTTAATTTTATAAAAAAACATATATTGCAATTTTATAAAATCAGTTCAGCAAAACTTCGTTCTTTTCCATAAAACGAAAGCAAATAACTAGGGTTGTTGACCAAATTCCAATCGCTACGTCATCCCCTTAGCATTTTTCATATATTGACATTGACTGTTATGCTCAAGCTTACAAATCAATTTTTTACAAAGCCTTAATTTTATAAATCATTTTAAGAACATTAAAAAAGTCAATAAAATGTGTTACAATGCATTATTCTATAATATGAAACTAAATATGTTAACACGCATCTAAAACTTACATACCAGAATGTAATTCTGCTAAAAATTAATTACTTTTCTTTACAAACGAGTTGAAAGTACTTAAATTAATTGCACAATTATGAAATGATATCGAAATTTATTTTAATTTAAGAGTTAATGTGTTTCTTTTATATTTCAAACTTACAATTAATTTGACAAAAGTAGTGCTATTTAATGGATGTAGTTAGTTTGCTTTTAATGTTTCATTGTCAAACCCAGATTTTTATAATAATTTTTGAAAATATAATTCATTCAGGTAATTGAAAAATATCACTCATGATTATAGATACAGCATTTAAACTAATATTCACTTAATGTATTACTACAGCCACATCATGGAGGAATTTATTAAGATTCCTGAAAAGCTTGAGCAAATTATTTCTTTAAAATATCTGAATGTAAAACTCACTTTACCTCTTACATTGTAATCTGATTTATTAAAATAAGTAAATATGGTTGGCTGAGATCGCCACTTTCACTCAAGAGATGGTACTTGTACTATTATTTAGAAAAGTATTGTCTTGGATATTTCCATGCTGTCTTGACACAACATTTTTGTGTAGCTAAGTGTGCTGATGCACTGGTTTGCACATTAATTAAAAATATAGTTTACGAAACCATTCCCCTGATGAATGGATTAGATGCATGCAAATTTAAAACTCCCAATCACAGTGGGAAATTGGATAATGTGAAAGAGTTTCTCATTGATCTGAAAGGAAACAGCTAAATATTTAAGCAATTGCTAAAATTTATATAATTTCAATAATACTTTTTAGTGAATTAAATATGAGTTAAATCTACTAACAAATTATCCTGCAAATCATATTCGGCAAAAAATATGTTGTCAAATGTGATGCCAGTTAATCTAATGCACCGTATTTTTACTTTTTGAGTAATTTGACTGAATGATTTATTCTATTTAACAACTACTTTAACATTCTTACGTAAAAAATCAGAACTTTATGTTCTCTCATTTTTTATATGGTTATTGTAAAACACAACTTTTTTTGCTTGAACATCAAGACAAAAATTTTAGGAATTTAATAAAAATTAGTTTCCACTACCAGAAACTTCAGAATAGTCAAAAGTCAACGTTAACGGATGTAAATATTAAGTTAATAATATATAATAATAATAAATATTTTTTTATGTTCTTAACGAAAAATCATAATCATGTCCACCGAAATAGAGACAGTAAATATTTGATGTCATCATGCTGTTGAACCAATGAAACTTTATTAACATCATATTGAATCCTGCCAGACTACTGACTCAAAAGAGTCGCGGAATTCGGCTAGTGAAAGCTATCTTAACGCATGCGCACATGAAGAAAGTGCTCGCAATAATTTTGGCGGG
This sequence comes from Latrodectus geometricus, assembly GCA_026290005.1. NCBI lineage: Eukaryota > Metazoa > Arthropoda > Arachnida > Araneae > Theridiidae > Latrodectus > Latrodectus geometricus. The sequence continues at coordinate 188,629 of JAPDSC010057093.1, read as the reverse complement.
GCACAAAATGTGTATTTCCTTTTACACTTATTTTTGATAGCCCTATTTTTTCTTAAATGCCGGAAGAAAGTGATTGTAAAACAGAGCACACAATATTAATTTCGTTGTTCACAAAAGCCACGTTATTACGACAAAGAGAAAGTAAAGAAAACTATTAAGTCACTATAGTTTTTGCATAAAAAACAGCATCTGTAACATCACTAGCAGGTGTAAGCAATTCGCCATGCTTAACGTGAAAATGCTAGCTAGATAAATTTATAGCATTGTTATCGCCAAAAATTTGTCATCTAGTACGCATGCGTCATAATTCCCATTGACAGCCAATTTTTACGGCTCTACTGAAAGATGTGCAGACTAGTTGAGTATTTGTTTATTTTGAATATTTCCAAGATTTGATCGTTATTTATAAAATGGACAATAATCGTAACCCACTTGTAGCCGATACTGTTTTAGAGTCCTCTGAAAGTGTATTAATTGATGAAAAGGAAATTAAACCAAAGAAGAAAAAAAGAGGTCCTGACAAAAGTTGGATAGAAAGGCGAAATGAACGTGCTGCTAAGCGAAAACTTGAAGAAGAACATTTATTGGATGATGTTCATTCTTATCGGTGAAGTATTCTTATAATTATTAAGAATTGTAATTAAAGGAATCTTATAATTAAATCTTATATGTAGATGAAGCACATTATAAAAGATAAATATTAGTTTTAATCATTTGTATAACATTTTATGTAACATTGTATTTTGTTATTTTATAAAATATAACTAATCTTTTTTTCAAAACAGATATCTACAAAGATGCCAGACTTTATATATATTTGATATATTTTCTTGTCAAATATTCAGTAGTTGTAAATTTAATAAAGATTGATTAAATGTACTTACAATTGAATATTTTCTTTTTATCTTGTAGTAACTGGTTGAGAATAGATGAAGATTGTTTCAAGATGATTTTAAATCTCATCAAAGATGACATCAAAAAAAGAGATACTCTAATGCGCCAAGCCATAAAGCCCGATGAAAGACTGACAATCACACTGAAATTCTTTGCTAGTGGTTTGTCTTTTAGAGAATTAAGCCATATATTTCATGTAGGGGAAAGAACCATTTCATGTATTGTGAAGGAAGTTACCCTCGCTCTAATAAAGAATCTAAAATATACTATTGAGTCACCAAAAAACACAACGGAATGGAAAGAAATTGCCGCTCAATTTTCATCACAATACAGCCTCCCAAACTGCCTCGGTGCAATTGATGCTAAACATATTGTCATGCAGAAGCCATGCAACAGTGGATCTCAGTATTGCAAACATAAGAATACCGAGCCCATTGTTTTAATGGCATTAGTGGACCCAAATCTTCTGTTTAGATATGTAGATATAACTGTTAATGGTTTTATCAGTAATGAAGAACTTTGGGATAGGTGTGAAATTAATGAGCTTCTTCAAAAAAATGAGCTGAAAATTCCTGATGAAGAATATTTGCCTGAGAGTGAAATAATGATTCCTCACTACTTTGTTGCAGACACAGCTTTTCCTCTTGACCCTTATATAATGAAGCCATTCCATGAAGAATCTTTGACAACTGTGCAAAGAATTTTTAATTATAGGTGATATAAAGATTTAATGTCATGAACAAATCTTTTATAATATTGATAAGCTAAATTGTTTTTAATAATGTTTAAATTGCATATTTTAAGTAATTCAATATTTATTGTATATTATAGTATGTAATTAAATTTTTATTGTATATTTTTAATAGGCTTTCTCAGGCGAAAAGGTGTGTGGAATGTGCATTTGCAGTCTTAGGTGAACGATTCAGGCTGTTTAGATCTGTAATCAATTTAAAGCCTGCTGTAGTCAAAGATTTTGCAATGGCAGCTTGCTGTCTACACAATTTCCTAGTTCAGAACTCTGCAAATTATATTGAGTTTGAAGAAGAAATAAATGTGTAAGCTATTTATTGATAAATTTACAAATTATAAAAATACATTTGTGAGGAAAATAAGACTTTTTGATTAATTTTAAATTACAAAATATTTTTATTATTTGGATATAACTGTTAAATTAATCAGTTTACAAATTTTTACACATCAGCGTGCTAATATTTTTCAGTCTTTCATTCCCTTAGTAGACTCTAGGTATTTCGCGTTAGGCTAACTACCTAATTGGGACTATGCTTTGGACACCAGATTATTTGGTCAAGAAAATAGATATAGGCATCATAAGCCTAAGCCCCCGATGGGCTGTCATGCCATACTTAGTTTAGTACTAATAATGTATTAGTATAATAAGGCAAAATTTCATTTACTAACATTTATGTTTGTTTGTTTGAAAATATATAGCTTTTCTTGAATAAAAATATTTTATATGTTTCTGATAAATTCAATTAAATTAGATTTTTATTAATATAAAATTATTGTTTCTAGGTCTGAGTCTGGCATTATTGATATAACCCATAATGAGGACTATGATCGCTCCTATTATGCAGAAGAAATAAGAGATAGATTGGCTAATTATTTTTTAACTGATGCAGGAAGTGTTAAAGAGCAATACATATCTTCAAGTTAGAAAAATTCAATAATGAACTTTTATTTACTTTTATTGATTTGATATAGAAACTATTTTTCTTAAATGTTCTTTAAAAATAAATGCGTTTTAAATGAGATTTTACTATATTTAATGAATTGTTTTATTTATATGTAATAATATTTTATTTATTTTTCTTTTCAGGTTGAATTTGAAGAAACTAGAGATTTTATGTAAATAAATTTCATAATATCAGTTTCATGAAATTCTTACTGGCTATTTATCAAAACTTTTAATGATATTTATGTACATTTTCTAATTTATTTATTTTAAAATATAAAATGTGCAATTTCATTACATTTTCTGCATTTTGATACTTTTTAAGAGAATATTGAGAATTGGCTTATCATTTTCAAACAAAAGTCATATATATCATTAAAGTTTTGATTACCAATTTTAGTCAAACTCATTGAATTATATTATTGTTTTGAATGTTAAATAATTGTATTATAATGTTATCTACAATGTTTCTATGTATTATAGTATTTTTATATAAATCATTTCATTGAAAATCCATTAATCATAAATTTTATTCTTAATTGTGTGCAAAACTAACATTTGTTACAAAAATGTTACATATCTAAACTTTATATTGTCAAGTCTGCATTTATTACAGTTGTGCAAACATTTGCATCAATTAGATTACAAAACTTTCTTATCAATAATTTTTATCGTGTAAATTCACTCAATTTCTCTTTCTTAATACATATTAATTTATTCCATTAAATTAAATTTAAAATATATAATGAGTAATAACTGTAAAATATGAGTAACAAAACATAAAATTTCATGCCTTTTCCTTCTAAGATTTCTTGAATAATATAAGTTTTATGTAAAAGAAATTTAAAACAAATCCCCTTAAAGCTTAAAAACTTTGCTTCAAATAAATTATCTTTATAGAATATAACCATAAATTCAAACATTTTGTATTTTCTATTAACATTGTCACTTTAATATGCATTTCTCAAAGATGCTACCAGTTTCAGTAATTAGTGTTTTATTGTTTATGCAAAAAATGCATTTCAATACTAATTATGCATTATTGTTATGATAGTTAAATTTATTTTTAATACAGATGTATGAGGAATCATTTCTGGTGCATTTTTTAATGAAATATAAAAATAAAATACATTAAAGTTCATTTTACTTTAGTCCAATAAAGTTTGTTAAATAGCTGTAATTATTCCAAATTTATACCTATTATTAAATTGAATCTCCATAAAATGGAAAAATTAATTATTAAAGGAAGCATTCTTTGTTAATTAGAAAATGAAAATCAGTATCTCTGGCATCTTATTAGAATATGTCAAGGAGTTTGTTTTTCTGTAATAATACCTCATGGAAAAAATATTTTTTTCCCCTGCATTGAGGTTCAAGAGACCTCTCTACATACAACTCAATGTAAATCGGCTTTGTTAATCCAATTGTCAGTTTTAAAATAATAGTTCTTTCTTAGCAAAAAACTACTTTCTTACATTTTAATTTGATATATGTTCTTTTTATGAGTTGATAATATGAACTTTTTATTCATTTATAATTTTCTAAGTCACTAATAAAATAAAAAGTTCTATAAAATTAATATATATTGATAAAAAAAGAATATTCATTAAATTTTAACATTTTTATTTTTTTAATAAATAAATTCAAATTATTTAATTTTTTAAAAATGTCAAAATAAGCAGCTGCATTTGATATTTAAAAGCACAAAAAAGTATTTTTTTTATTTTCAATAAAAATATTTCTACTGTATACAGCAAATGGTAGCATATATTAAGAATATCTTATATACTTTAAATTACATTTAGTTTAGTTTAAACTGTTAAATAATCTGCCTCAAAAGGAAGCTATTTTTATTTTTGAGGTTTTCAAGAAACAAAATGAATCCAAACTATAAGGATTTGTAACATCTGTCACAATTTTACGAATTATTTAAAAAATTGCTTAATTATATTAAATTTAACATAGATAGCACAATTTAATAATTGCTTAAATTATATGTATTTTTGATCTCATATTTTAAGAAAATGCTTAGTATTCTTAAATACCTACGCACTTTGTATTAAAATAAACTGCATCAAAATTTCAAATTTAAGGGATATTGGAAAATCTAAAACAAAGTTTGTGAGATCACAATAAATTGCAGTTCTCAGTTTTTTTTTTTTTTTTTTTTGTGATCCTGATATTTTTTATGCTTTATTAATAAAAATAAAATTTTACTTGCATATGAAAAAAGAAAGAATTTATTCTCTCTTTAAAAGAAGAAAAAAAAAAGTATTTCTTTTGTATGATATAATAAGATTAAAAATATCTAGAACTTTAATCAATATGCTGTTTTAAAATTTCTGCCATCAATTATTTTTTTTCCAGATTTATAGAAGTATATCCAAATATTGTATCCTCAAAGAAAAGTTTTTTAATCTGAAATGTATTTTCTATTCTTAATCTTATTTCATTGTGTTAACATACAATTTAAGATCTTTTCAGAACAATATTTCTTGAAATTTATACCTATTCAATAGACATAGAATGGAAAGCATTTTTTTTTATATAGATTAATATTAAAATTTTTGTGAGTCATATGTATAGATTTTTTAATTACTACATTAAAAATATTGTAAGTTTCCAGCGTAAGAATTTCTAAATATTAATTATAAAAATGAGTCAAAAGCCAAATATTTTTAAAAGAATAACAAAGATTATTTTAGGATAAAGATAGCTAAGAATACTTTAGAAAGATAATATACACATACTTTAAAAGGAAAACAAAAAATATTTAAATTCTCTTAAAAATTTTGTTTATTTTTATTGGAAATCCTATTTTAAGTTCTTTAAGGACAATAGATAGTTCTTAACCCTTCTTTGCATGATTTTTTCTTTATTGGTGAAATAAATCAAGTTGATATAATTCAAAATTATTATATTTTCAAAATTAAAGGAAAAATGGTTAAAAAAAATCTTAGTATATATTTATAGTATAAATTTAGCAAAAAACAATATGCTAAAAATTTCCATCATTATCCAAAGTTAGATCATAAGCTTAGTACTAAATAAAAGAGGAAAATAACAGAAACACGTGTTACAAACCTTTCTTCCACTCATTTTCAATTTTTTGGCAATAGAAACTCTAATATAATAAAACAAAATTATAAACGAAATCATACGTTTATTGCAACTACAACAAACAGCGGAATGAGACAACTTTAAGCTCGTTTCACTGATAATGACACTTGTTTATTTTTGACAGCTATGTTTCTTTTTATGCAATGGACATTAAAAAGGTATCCAAACACGATCAACTTAAAGTGAACTTGTTCTTTTATATAATTTTTGGGCATTATAGGTTATGATGGAAATTTCCACCATTATGCAAAGTAGGGTTAATTTTTAAATATGAGGCCAAATTTTTAATGAACAATATTTCAGGTTGTTTTACTGATTTTAAATATTTTGCTTCATTCATGATAATAATTAAATGTATACATTAAATAATAAATCTAAATTCACTTTTTAAAAATAAGCGGGGATCAAAGTAATTCTGATACTTCTGATTTTTTATTGAATTCCTTTGAAAGTTTAATTTTATTTAATAATTAAGTTTATAAAATTTTTCAGTTAATTTTCTTCACATAGATTATATTTTCTCTGTCAACTGCTTTCTGAGCAGTAAGAAATGGGAAAAAATGTTTCTCCTTTCATTTTTTTTTAGTTCTCCTTGAAATCGGAAATAGGGTTGCCAAATATTCATTTTCAACCGATTTTTTACCTTGGGCCTTGAATGTTTAATGTCACAAAAATTTACATTTTGATTTACCAATTGATTCTGTTATTTGTCTTTACAAACAAAGATTTTATTTTTAGTAGTGCACACTATGATAATCACTAAATTACGAGAATAATCATTCATCTACATTTATGCGCATGCGTGAAGTTTTGCTTATTGCACCAGTTTGAACAGTATTAAATTGAAATAAGTCATAGTGCTACAACAATACTGAAAGAGCTTACTGATAAAACATCAAAAGAGTCCAAGAATTTATTTAGTAGACCAATTCAACATATTCCTCACACAAAACTTCTCTATAATTAATATGATGAATGAAGAATTTTTACTATTTAGATGTGACTTTGGAATAAGTGATTATGATAACAACCAAAAATCTGCAAATATTGGAATGTTGTTTTCAATACAAAAGATGCTTTGGTTAAATGAAATATCTTACTCTCTCTAGAGTTAAGAATATCTGTTTTTATTTATTGAATGTATATTTACAACTGGAAAGAGGTTTTTTTGGCAAGCAACTCTGTTGTGACAAAGGAGATAGCTTCTTTATTGAAATTAACAGTTTAATGTTCACGTACTTGTCATGCGAATGTATGGCAATTCTATTTCCTGTGCTCTATTTACCAAAGAGATGATACACTGTGTTCAGAAGTTTCATGCAGAATATGCATCATATTTAGAAAAATCAAAAGATGCAACACAATTGGAGAAGCCAGTGCAGCTACTAGTGAAAAAAAAGTTCCCACCAGCTAGAAAAGATAAATGAATTTTGAGAAAGTATTTTGCTTGATAATCAGTGTGCATCTCAAAAACTTTTGGATGATGCAACCGAGAAAATAGCATATTCTATTACTTATAATTACAAGAGTGATGTTGAAGTTTGACTGATGATGCTATTCTGAGATTGTATCTGTCAATGATAAACTAAAGAAGTAAAGTATTAAATTATCAGATTTAAATGCAAACACATCCAGTTCAAAATGAACATTATTTAATTATGCATAAATTTACTGTTATTTAAAGCAGTTACCTTAAAGCTTATTAATTTTCAAAATATGTTCGATTCAATAAGTTGAATTTCTGTATCATTTTTTATATTTTTGCATTATTAATAAAATTCTGAGTTATTAAAAATACTATTAACTTTTTAAATAGTGTATTGCTTTCAAAAAGTAATATTGATTTTGTTTAATTATTGAAATATGCCTTGATATTTCTTAAAAATATTGTCCTAAGAAAAAAATTCAGTATTCCTACCTCTGAATCCAAACAATTACAAACAAAAATAATTGTATATTTTAATAATTTTTATAAGATTAATTGATGATTAAAATTTATAATTAATCAATGTCATAAATGTATGTAATTATATTAAGTTTACTAAAAATCATTTATAGATTCTGCAATATAAATAATTATTTATAAGTTGCATATTAATATCAATATTGAAGTATAAATTTTATACAAGTAAGTAATGATATATCACTATTGTTTTTGTTCACAAAATCCAAAATCTGCATTGAATTGGTGATCATGTTAAAAAGATAATACAAATCAACACAGCATTTAGATTTATAAATGTTCTTTCTGAAAAATACTTGGTTGTAATCAATAAAATATTAATAAATAGTTATATTAAATCAAACATGTGACACTTTAAAAAATGTTTAGCCTTTGATCATAAAATGGAAATATATTTGTCATTTTATATGACAATATAAAAATAAGATTACAATTTATTAATTAAATGAATTTAACTGTGTATTTATATACATGCAGATGGTTATAAACATAATTGTAATTTAGATTTATAAAGAATCTTTAATTAGTATGGTTGACAAATGCATTTGGTATGTAATATACCTTAAATTTGCCAGAAATAAATTCATACAAGTGCTGAATAATATTTACTGGAATATTGTACTATTCTTCATGGGGATATTGTGAAAATTCTGGCAGAGATGCTGGTGGAGGATATTGGTATCTAAAATAGACGTTAATGTGTTGATTATATTTATGCTGGGCAAAGTTAGTATTTTACTTCATTGTGATCATCAAACAATAATTGAATAAGCCGTACTGCCTGCTTTAAAATTCCACCTGCATTAAGCAGCTTACATCATAAATGGATCTGACCAATTATGAGAAATAAAAGTAAAGTTTATTTCTCCCCAGTGCTCCTTTTAGGGAAACCACGGTCCTCTGGCCATTCATGACAGATCCACTTTCATGTTTGACAGTTGGTAGAAGACAATCATGATCACACGTTTGTGATATGTCTGGCAAGCATGCTCCCGTCCTGTTGGAAGAAGGGTGAAAGATAATTCGTCAGACCAAATTACTTTCTTCCACTTATCAGTCAACCAGGCTTTATGAATGTGATACTAATATAGACAACATTTCACATTAACATGTGGCAACTGCTTTGCTATGAAAGTTTCATTTATTGGGTTGTTCGGAAAGTCATTTCGTTTTTCCCACCTGAATTAGTCTTTTGCTAGTGAAAACCAACCATTCTATGAGTATGAAAGCATGCTACGACCAGAAAAATGGTAAAAGGTATTGGACTAGAATTCAAAATATACAATTCAATAAAATATTTATTCGCTATACCTTTATCATTTTCATATACAACGAAATAACTTTCCGAACAACCCAATATGAAGGAGTGCCTTCTAACTATACTCACTGGAAAATCCAGTTTTGGTTGTGTTCTGCGGTTCGTTTTTTAAAAATTACAATCCGCTTCAATACCTTTGAATCAATTTCACTAAGTTTCTTTTTGCTCATTAACTTGCTTTGTCAGACTTGTCTTGTTGCTTTGCTTGTATGTTATCAGGACTTTAGAAATCTACTTCCGAAAACTCCACCTAGATAATTGCTCTAGCAATTAGACCTTTGAAAGTCTGCGAGGTCCATTTTTTTACGTTTTTGAAAAATAAAATCCAAGACTTACAGAGCCTCAATAAAATATTAACAGAAAATAAATATTTCTATTTGAAAACTGGTACCTATTATCAGGGCCGGCGCTAGCAGCTTCGCCGCCCCGGGCAATGAG
>JAPDSC010057093.1:163125-177514 GCA_026290005.1 Latrodectus geometricus | reverse complement strand
TATATATATATATATATATATATATATATATATATATATATATATATATATATATATATACCCAAACAACCATGAAAATCCACATGACATCTAAGAGATATCTCGTAGACATTTTATTGGATATCGTTTTGTCTCTGAGATATCCACACGATATCCAAATATCTACGACATATCCACCAGTTATCCAAAGGGTCGCAGCAAATGGATGTCTGATGGATATTTGGATATTGTGACATCTAGTGGATGTACCTTGGATAACCTTTGGATATACGTTAGACATCCATTAGATATCTCACAGATGTTTTATCCATATGCAATTAAATACGATGTCTAGGAGATATCTAAATAAAATCTGATTGGATGTTGTTTGGACATCTTTTTATTCTTCAGAACCTTTAAATTTTCCAAAATGTTACAAAATTGAAATAGAATTGTAATACTTAGAAAATTTTTTCTTTTTTAAGTAAATGATAGTTTTTTTGCAAAATATTTAATTTTTATAAAACACATTTAAAATTAAAATTTTATTATATTGTCCATTTTTTTAAAATTATATAGAAGTTTTTTCTCTTACACTTTATTGAAATCATGAAATAAACAAAATTAAATTTCTAGAAAATATTGCTTATAATTCAAAAATAGTTTTTATAACATTTACTTGATCGAACCCGAAATCATTTCTATATAAACACCAGTATTATAGTTCTATTAAAGAAAAGCAAATTCTCTTTTAATATACCCATATGCATCTCTTAATATACCCAGTGCTAAAATATTTCATTAGACAAATGTGATCTATCCAATTGAAATAATGTATATAATTTTTTTTTTTTTTTTAGTGCTTTAATGGCAATTGACCTGTATGATATCAATTTACAAATCTAGGTAATCATAAATAAAATTATTATTAAATTAACTTTCAAATTAAAAAATTTCAAATTAAAACAAACTGTTTTCCATAAAGATGAGAAAAACCTTCTACAAATGCTTTAAGCCACAATTCAGCATATGGAAGAAGTGACAAAAATTTTTCTGAAACTAATATTTTAATTGAGCAATGCAAAAGTAAAAAATGTTCATACAAATCCTTTTTTAAGACATTTTGTAACACAATTGGACCAGTATAAAGTAAGAATTGGCGAAATTCGGTTGCTTTCCAACGATCAAGTTCTCTTAAAGATCGAGGTTTACGGCTGAAATCATTACAAATGCTGCTTCTCAAATCAAGTAAAGCTTGTGAAATATTTTCAACTTGATCAGGTAAAAACCTAAATTTTGCACTTCCTTTTAACCATAATTTCAGAAGTTTTTTCATCGCTCCTAAACAAACAAGATGCATATATTCATATGGCACTTGAGATACTGGACCAAAAGTTTTTATCTTTAACAAAATTGAATCACATTTATGATGTTCATCATTCATTGCTCGATTTCTGAAATTCGAATCTGTTGGCTGAATAACATCAGTGTTTGGGAAACAAATTCTTTTTCTAAAGTACTTCCCAGGCTCAAAGCATTTATTGCAACTTGAATAACCCGAATGACTTTTTATGCATAGTATAAATGCTCTTGCAGGTGCATCACAAACCATTCCTTTAAATGAAATTTTATACACTTTACTGTGGATGTTGATTCCATTTGAAAGTAAAATATTTAACTCCTCTACAAAATCTTTCAAAAATTCGTTTGAATCTGTAGGCTTCTCATTAGAATGGAAAACACCAATCGGAAAAACACACGGACTCTTAAGCAAATAACTTAAGGATCCTAGAATTGGCCAAAACTGACTTCCTGAACTTTTTGATATAGGAAGACCATCAACATTAACTAATAATTGTATTTCATCACCTGGAATGGAACATTGGTCAAAAATGCTTCTAATCCCCTCTTCTATACCAAAGTGATGGTATAATCCATTGGATAAAGTTTTGATTTTTAGTTGTCTTGGTGTTTTAAGTAAAGTGCGGGCATCACAAGGTAAATTGGAACCAAAAGGATAGTTCTTTAACAATTTAAGCAATTCATTTATTGCAGAGTGTGATATATTGTTTATCACAGACCAATTTGCAAGGTCTTTTCGTAAATCAGATTCATTTTGGAATTTGGATTTTACTAAACTTTCAGGTAATAAAGACTCCTCATCAGATGATTCGGATACTAAGAATTCATTAGATCCTTCGAAACTGCTGTCATCAGAACTCACATCGGAAGAGCATTGAAAACTTGAGCTCGATGGAAGAGCTTTACTACTCACTGAGCTAAGTAAATTCTTAACAGAATCATTTATGTTTTTGTAAGCTTTTGAATGCAAACGTGACTTTGATTTCGGCATTATCACGGCATAAATTATACAACAATCCTAAAGAAAAACAAAACGAAAGTCACCTATATTCCACATTGAATACACATAATTTCCATATTAAATAAAAAATAAATTATAAACTGTTTATAATTCATTTAGAATAACTTTCAATTGTAAACTTACTTCAAATGAAACAAATAATTTCTGAAATAAGAAATCTCACTTCAAAATAATCGAAATACGCAAATCAAAATACACGAGGTAAAGAACTGCATGTGTGAGTTTACAATTGACGACATTAGTGTGACGTCATGTTTCCAAACAAATACAATGTAAACATTTGGTTAATATTGTATTTAAGAGTGCCTTCGTGACAAACTTGGAGATTTTTGTTTGGCTATCGATTTTATTGGTGATTTTTGTTGGCACAGAACAATAAATTGTTCTGTTGCAACCAGAATACGATTGGAAATAAGCCCAGCTTGGTGATTAACTGTGACTACAATTTGGCGAGAATCAAAGGTTAAGCAAACAAAAGGTTAAAAGTTTTAGCAAACACGTTATCATTAAATAATGAATATCAATTTCAAAATTAACACTTTAAAAATCTATCACCGAAGTCTATGGCAGTTTCAATGATAAATGGCGCTTAACAGCAAATGTTTGGAAACAAATTGCTGGATATGACGTCACAACTAATGTCGTCTATTTAAATCAATTGCCAATTTTAACTTCACCTCACTTCAGGAGTTAATCTACATAACGTCTTAAATGTTTTTTTATGCTACAAAAATAGCCCTATTAAAAATATTACACATTTAAATACAATGGAAATTTCGTATAAAAATTCATTGTTTTCGCTTGTGTTTACATTATATCTTCCTTTAGATGTATAGGAGATATCCAAGATTGGATATCTAAACAACATCTAACTTTAAATATCTAGTGGATATCCATGTGAAGTGATTTTGAGATATCCACATTGCAAAAATTGTGGATATCTATAAGATATCCCTAGTATATCTCCATGGTAATATCTAAACAAGGTTACCTCTACGATATCTTATGGATATCTAGATCATGGATATCCAAATTGTAGACATCCAGTGGATGTGTTTTAAATCTAAGAGATATCTGGATCTGAATTAGACGTGTTTTGGATATCTAACAGATATCAATGGTTGTGTGGGTATATATTCATTTTTTATTCAAAGTATATTTTCCTACAAATTAAAGATAAAGAAAAAAATTCCACGATATTTTAAGACTTTAACGGGTTATTGACTTGATTATTTATTAGATATTATATATATGTTATAGTAGATATTAGTTCTGCATGACATTATCATAAGCCTTTCCGAAAAGTAAAATGAGATTTCAAAGGGTTCTACATAAGTTAAAAATCACGGTTGCTTAAAAAAAATTGTGCTAGAAATTATGAATATACAGTAGCAAATGATTAAAAGATTATCGATTACGGAAATTATGTTGACAACGACAAGTATATTATCTTTTTAATGCAGACATTTGGTTTTAACTTAGTTATACTGAATATCAATAATTTTGTTAATGCCAATGTGTACAATGGCGATGTTATCCAAAATGATGATATATATATATATATATATATATATATATATATATATATATATATAATAAAAAAATTGAGTTTGATTAATTTGAATTAAACGAAAATTATGATTGTTTATTACGAATAAAAATAGCTGAATTTTAATTCAAATGTTGAATACAATCGATCAAACAAATAATGTATGAGGTATAAAATGATATCAAATTAAAATACTTTTATTAATAAATTATTGACATTCAGAAACAGCAACATCTATATATAATATCAGATAATGGTTATGCAATAGAATTCGGAACGTGTAAGCGATTCCAAATCTAAAATGTCATCTATAGAGCCTAATCATGCCAGTAAACTTGTCCCTCCTAATCATGTGTTTATTCCAAATTGTCTTATAATTGCTCAGAGTGTTATTCATCCAGACGCATTAGTGTTTTTTAAACTCCCCTACTACGAGTTATTTACAAAATTGTTGTCATTAAATTTTACAAAGGACTCAATTCCTCACACCAGACATCGCTACTTGGAACTTTTCATGATACAAATACCAAGTGTAGATATCTTATTATTTTTTTGTATACCTCCGTAAATGAATTGAATTAAATTTTACGCAGAAACTTGATAGCAAGCTTTTTTAATTTTGACAAAAGCCCACTTAATCAATAAAACTTTTGAATATGTATGCTTTTCTTATTCTTTTGTTCAAATAAACAGAATAATTTTCACAAATAAATGATATATTTTGCAGAAAATAAAGAAAGGAGCATTTTTTATTTGTGGCAAGAGAAATTTGCCATCAGTATTGTTTTAAGTATAATGATAGATGGAAAGGATGCAGTTTATATTACATCATTGACATATGCCAAAAGTTTCGCCAAAATAACCATATAGAACAAATTTAGTCTCCATTTTTCGACAATAGAATAATGTTTTAAAAATTAGTTTCACTGAAATGGACAACATTGGACACAAAATATCAAAAATTGAAGACACGTGTACCAAATGATGAAATAATTATGAGCGAAGAACTGGTTATAATCTATAAGATTCAAATGTAATAGAGTATATGCAGCGGACGCATTAAGCAAACAGAAAATCACTGAGCGCACTGGACATGTGACTTTGATGCCATGCAAGTAAGTCAATTCTTAAGTTGAAAAATAAATGGGCTATTTTTTTAACGCAAAAGGTTTTGATGTAGATGTTTGTAGTCTTACTATATATATATATATATATATATATATTAATCTGTAGTTGGACTAAATCTTAACGTTTACTTCCATTGTACAGTGGAGAACATGCTTCAAAAACTTCTTTCTTGAGCAACTTTTTAAAAAATGTTGAAGTGGTTTTATATTTTAGCAAGGCAAGTGATTCATTAAATGTACAAGAAAATAAATAACAAATATAACTTTATTCTATAAAACAAACTCTTTCAATAAAAAAATTGCAAATTTTTCAAAACAATATTGTATTTACTATTGTTTATGGTCAAAGAAACATCATTACAAACTTTTCTGAAACTATACGCTTTGATACATATTAGTGACATCAAAATTCAGCATAATTATCTACAAGAAAAGTACGTAATGAAACATTTATGCATGATAATGCATTTTGTTGCTTTAAATGATTCAAATTCTTCCTGTTTTTTATATTTCCTTGATTTATTTTAGAAGAAACTACTAGATGAGAGTTTGCGGAAACCGGAAAATAGTGTGAGAAATAGTGAAGGAATGCGCATGTAAGAAAGATACATCAGCAGGCTGTTTCATGTGAAAAGCAGGAGATGACGCTTTCAAAAGGGTTAGCTTCATCAGATTTTCATTTCCTTTTATATTTTGCCATCCATAGGAATGGAAAGAATTAGAAACATACCTGAAAGGCAACGCATAAAATTTTCAAAAAGAATTGGTAAGTTGTTGAATTTATTAAGATTACGTTAAGTCTTAAATAAAATTTAGTTCCAATACAAACTGCCCCTTGACTGAATGCTGTTTTTCTAAGCCAAAGAATTATTATACTTTTTTCATTTCATTTTAAAAAGAAGTAGATCAATTAGATTAGGTAAAAATTTTCAGAATTTTCTTACTTAGTTTTCACCCTGTTTTTCAATTCAATTTCTTTAAAAATGAATAAAAATGGAAGTTGTTTTTTTTTTATTTCTAAGTATTTAACAATATTTTGATCTGGGAAAAATAGCTTTTATAATGAGAAATTAATTTATGAAATATTAACATGAAAATTTTGATCTGGAACACTTAGATGTGATTAGTCTCGATGAATAATGATTAATTTCCTCCTTACCAATCATCAGTAAGCAACTTTCTTTTTCAAACGTGGAATTAAGAGTTGTTGAAGTTATCGGACATATCAGCTGTACAGACACAAATTAATTTGAGGTTTTATTTAAGTTTCATTCGTCATATGTGCATATACATATTTACTTGAGCTAATGATAACTTTAATTTTATCAAATATGGTATTTTTCATTTGTAAGAAATGAGCCAAGAAGATATCACAAGCGAGTGCTTTTTGAAGTACAGAGGTATAATTTACTGTTCCGTTTCAGAACTGCCGGGAATTCGTTACCTCTTCGTCTTCCTGAGCTTCCTCGGCCTCTGCTTTCTGTTCGCTGTGCGAGTGAACCTGAGCGTGGCCATCGTGGCCATGGTCAACCAGACGGCGGTCAAGAACAACAACGGAGGCCAGGAAGACTGCGAAGATCTTTACACCCACAACATCAGTGACCCTTTCTACAGACCACCAAAGGTGAGGCAAGTATCAATTTTGGGCCTACACAGTTCCGGGATTGTGCTGTTTTTAAGTCAAATTAAATATAATATCACTTCATTTGTTTCATTAAACTAAAGGATTCGTAGGAATACATTGCAGGTTAGCAAGCTATAAGAACATTAGAATTTTAGAATGTGTTTTCTATTTTCAAAAACACTTCATGACTAAGGAAGAGTGTTATTCTAGCTGCTTATTCTTCAGAAATGTCTCCATTAGCTTTCTTTTGTACTTGACGTTGGATCAGCAAAGTTGACATCAGTAAGGAATTGCGTGAATTAGGAATACCTAAGAGCACCAGTAAAATTATTTCTAATGTTATATAATCGCTTCATTTTTCAAATTATCTGGAATATCCCCGTTTTACCTTTTAGAATTTCATCGAAATGAAAATAAGATAGTACACTACTCAATCGCGCTGAAATAAACCAGCGTTTCTATATGCTAAAATAAGCATAATTTATAAATTTTTCAATGTCTGAAGCGAAATTAGGGCAATCAAACAATTAATAATTGGTTGGTTAGGGTTCCGTTCCCACAAGCGACAGGTCATGAGTTCAAATTTTTGAGTTAATCGAAAATCCACAGTATTCACTGAAATCGGCTAATGCACATGGAATAGGTTGTGGTCACTGTGTTCTTATGAGAGTGGCAGGTTAAGTATTCGGGGTCTTCTGCTTAGTTCCCGATTCTGAAAGACGGAGGTTGCCATCCGGCTGCTTCCACCTATTTAATAGAACTTAAATCAGGGTTATGTACAGCGAAGTACAGGAAACAACCAAGTCACTTTATATTCCCAAATCTAGCGCGTGCTCTTATGAAATAAATGCGTATATAAACTAATTTTTACCATTGAAATGATGTCGTCAATGGTTGAAGTTTAGTGATCGCTGTTGCATCTCATAGTTTTTAAATTTTTAATTATATTTAAAACCATGCTTTATATTTTCGATTTTTAGAGCATGGGCTTTCCAAATTTATGATTAAAAAATGGGAATTTGTATAAAACAAAATTTTAATGCATTTCTTTCATTGAAGGTAAATGGTGGTTATATTGTTTTTGTTTCACATTTTGAGAAAAATAGTTAACGTATGCAACATTTGACAGTGTATATTTATTGGTAGAAACAGTATTACAGAATATACATATTAAATAATTTAATATATCTCTATCTTCATACTCAAAATACTGGCGTAATAATACTAAATTTCATAAAGAACGAGTTCATTATGCATCCAGTATAGACAAGACTAAAAAAATCTGTAGATCGTTGCTAAGAATAATGGCGGGTAAATTGTCTGTTAATTATATTTAATGTTGGTAGAGGTAATTAGATGTTATGAATTGTAATAATTATTCCCTAAATTCTCTTGAAATGCAAATAAATTTTCCAACGCTGGATTACTGGGAAACAGTAGTGTTCTCATAGTCAGTAGTCTATTGAAGATATCTGTAAAAAGTAATATTCAGTCAAAAGTTGTTTTTTATACAACAATAAAAAAATAGCTCTTTATTTGATAACATTGTTAAAATGGTGTTCTTTTTTGCAGGATGGCGAGTTCTTGTGGTCACCATCAGTGCAGGGCATGATACTGGGGTCCTTCTACTACCTGTACTGCGTGTCTCAGATCCCAGGAGGAAGGCTGTCGGAAGCTTACAGTGGGAAATACGTATTCATCGGTGGCCTCGGTCTCTCTTTCTTGCTCACGATGTTCACTCCGATGGCTGCCCGGCACAGCGTCGCCATGATTGTAGCCGTGAGGGTGCTGGTGGGTGTTGTGCAGGTCAGGTACTGCTGCGCAATTCCTCTCTCTCCCCTTCAAAAACACTTCACCATTGGAAACTTCGCACAATTCCCCTCCCCTTCTGCATTTGAAGCAGACAATCAAAAGTGTTTTGGCTTAGAATGTGTGAGTGTCATGTTGGGAAACAAAAATACTTTTGAGCAACGTTGGTCATGAATTTGCGAATTTGCTGAGTAGTGCTGAGTGAAGAATACCTTTTTCTTAAGTGCTACAGCCTGTTACAAGCGAAGCGTCTTTTTCCACACTATCTAATCATCTAGTGGAGGTCATCCCTTTCTGTGTTTTCCCTCTATTCTTGAAGTGAGGAAAGAATCATCATATCTATAAATATTATATATATATATATATATACATATATATATATATATATATATATATATATATGATTTCACACTGTTATACTGAGAAAAAGATGTTCATGGTCAAGCTGTTAAATGATTGACCAACCTCAGATCAATTTAACAGTTTCTGAATTCATTTTCTACATCAGAGATGGATGTTTGCAAGTCACAATTTATGTTCCATTTAAAATTCATTTTAAATTGAAAGTTCCATTTTAAAATGAAATCTGTTAAATTTGAAAATTTGTTGAAATAACAATTGCATGTAGTAAAGTGTAATAAGATTACTTGATTGAACCAGAACAGGATTAAAGTAAGACCAGCAAGCACTAAGTGCATCATTACAATTAGTACAATTCTTAGAAGGACTTTTAGAAATTTTTGAAATATGGTAATACACATTATCTGGACAAAAGTATCCGTACACCACACCCAGTGGTATGGACTTATAGCGTTCTGAGGCACATATTAAATTGGTCCTCTTCTACATCGATGACACCCTAAACTTGTCTGGAAATACTTTCTACGAGTTTTTGATAGGTGGTCATTGAAATTGACCTCTAGACTTCCATCACAATTGAAGTGAGTGCTTGCAATGAGAAAGTAGATCTTATGTAATCTGCGCTCTAATTTGTCACAAAGATGCTTTATGGGATTTAGGTCGGGCTCTGATAAAGCCAGTCCTGTGTTTGAACACTCCTTTCGTCAAACCACGTCTGTGAAAGCCTTGATGGAGCAGTTATCTTGCTGGTAGAGAAATATGCCTTCCCCAAGATATTGCTAGAGATTTGGGAATGCAGTATTATATAGAATGTCCCCATACATTTCAGAGTTCATATTTCTTACCAAAAAAACTAACGAACCAAGAATAACCATGAGAAACACTTTTACAGCATTATGCGTCCTATACACTTCCACATCATTAGGACTGATGGTACATATTGGCACATTTTGAATAGTTGAGATGTATACTTCGTGTACTATATCCCACCACCATGGTTCGTTTATTTTGTGTTCTATTTTATCTAAATAAATAAAATCCAAATTTTGCTTGTCCAAGAACTTTTATTCTGGGTTGATTCAAAAACTGCTGCATATACCAGAAGAAAGGTTATATGAGGATGTTGGTCCTTGTCTACTAAAAGAGACAAGGACCAACATACTTGTCTTTTTTTGTCATTTATAAACTCTGTGTAATTACATCATTATTTAAACATTATTTTACACAGATTTTAAAACTCATGATAAAATTGTTTATGGCTTGACAACATTCTATTTCGGAACCCTATTTCCCGAAGAACGAATGAAGATGATTTCCTCCCTTTTAAAATGTTATCCGTACATGAACAATTAAGAGCTACAAGAGATATATATGACATTGGATCCCTACCATCTTTTTTCTACATTCCTACCCCGTAATGTTTTTTTAAAAACTGTAATGTGATATTTACATTTTTTCTATTTTGAAAACCATTGCTTTTGTTTAATTGTTCGTATTTTTGGTTTTTTGACAAATTTCTCGATGAGGAATGCATTAGAGCGCAGATAAAAAACTTGATGACATCATAACTGAAATGAATTTCCGAACGTTCTACACCAAAATGTATTTGTTTGAACTGATAAGCAATCTTATTTTGTGATAGAAAACAGCCTTTATGCAAGGTTAAGTAAATAGTAGATATTGCTAAATTAGAAGAAATTACTATTTTTCCAAATAGCAATATGTTCTTGACAAATAGGTACACGTTTACTGTTAAAGGCCGTGGCCCATGAAGGTAGTAGCAATATAGTACAGTTGCTAACAATAATTGTTATGTCTGAATTATTTTCAAGATATTCATTGTTAATTTACAAATGTATTATTAATTTTAAATTTTATCACATTAAAATTGTGTTAGTGAGATATTTATCTAAATAGAAATAAATTTGTGTGTGAAACCATTTCATCATGAAGAGCAAGAAATATATTTATTAAAGTGTAAAAGAAACAAATTTATTTACATCAGAAAGAAAAATGTTTGTATTTCGTATAAATCTTAACCTTAAATAATATAAAATTATGATGCATCTGACTGGCAAAAAGTCGTCGTCAATCATGTTAATCCTCACTGGTGTACCTAATAATTTTTTTATTGATAGCAAACATTTTAACTAAGATAAGTGGGGTATGTACTTCAAATCTCGCAATGGTTTGAAGATTCTCTTGTATTCAGAATTCTTGATAATTATTTTTTATTTCGGTACACAATATCTAATAACAGAGCTGTACTCGTAGGAATACGATGTTGCCTAACCTAATAATTATACCTAACCAGATATAAGATATTCAGAAAACATTTCCCTCATTGTTTAACAGAGACTGAGATACTGGTATCGAACTCGGGAGCTCTCTCATTGGAATGATTGATCTCAACTTTAGGTAATTATTAAAGCTGGAGATCGTTGTTGTGTTTCTGCGTACACTCTAGAACTATAAAGATGTTAGTAAGTTTTCCTGGCTTCCTTCCTTGTGACATGAATTCATTGCCCACTATTTAAGAAAATCCTTCTTAGAAGACAAACAGTCAATGGATTCTTACAACAACTATCAGCAATTTAATTAATATGTTTTGTAATGTGAATCATTTGTGCTCACGAATTGGAAATGTATTTCAACAAACATGTCATAATACAAAATATTTCACCGTAAAATGTAATAACCAAAAATTTACCTATACAGAAAAGTGAAATATTAGTTGTTTATATTCTATGGAAAATATATTTGATTGGAACGTTGTGAACTAAAGTTACTTTGGCATGAATTCCATGTAATCAAAATTTGGTTTTGATTAATGTAAGTGAGAAACGGAAGATTAAATTCAAATAAAGTTGTTACTAAACTGTAATATTCTGAAAGTATTAAGCATCATAAGAAAATCTCCTCCAATAATTAAAAAAAGTTGAAATTGTGATTTAATAATTATTCATAGTAAGGTAAAATTAAAAGTAACTATTTTTTCTTCCTCCAGAAAAAAAGAGAAAGTCAATAAATAAATAAAAGTAAAAGCATAATGTGTGACTTTCGCTTCTTCATACACAGACTAATCTCTTGAAATGGTTTTATTGACAGTAAGAGATATTTAAGGGACTAGTTTCTGCAAACTAGTCTAGTTTCTCCAAATGTAATGTGTTTTAGGAATAAATATCAGTAATCGTAACCGAGTTCTTATTTCAGGGAGTGGCGTTTCCGGCTATCTTCAACTTGATGGGTCGTTGGCTGCCGGAATCGGAGAGGAGCCTTTTGCAGAACATCGTCATCAGCGGCATCAACATCGGAAGCTTCATCGCCATGCCTCTCACCGGAATACTCAGCCATTCCGACATCTTCGGCGGCTGGCCCTCTGCCTTTTATTTATTTGGTATGAATTCCTTTATGCTTCATCATCAATTTTTCAGTCTGTTCTTTAATTAATGGCAGAGGTGCCACAGACGGAAATAAAAAAAACTAAAAAGAAAAAAAAACTTTATTGTTGGAAGCTACCCTCTTTTATAATCAATACTCTGTCTGGACATGTGATTTTGTCTTGCCTTGTTTTGTTTAGTACACAGGTATTTGAAGGCTAAGGCACCTTTGCTACTAAGGCATGTGATTTAGTCCCATTTTGAAGACTTTCAAATTTCTGACATTCCATTAGTTTGCACAGTTAATTTTAGCAATGTGTAAAAATATATTCCGGTTTCAAAACAGATGTTATCCTGTATTTTTCTATCACTTCATTAGCAATAGTTTTAATCAATTTCAGATGCAACTTAAAGTAACTATATCAGTGCTTTATTTTTCAATATGGCAACCGAAAAAAGTCAGAACATTCATCAGAAAGAAGTTTCTAAAGGGAATTTTTATTAATTTTCAGATGAAGTTTATCAGAAAATAGTCTCTAATAGCGATAGTTTAGTTAAATGCAAGTGTACCATTGATGACATTATTATTATCATGTAAATGTATTAGCATGTAACTAACTAGCATGATTATGTAATTTTTTTGATTTTAATGACTCCTACCATCGATAAATGGTAATACTTGGAAGGTAGTTATTTTGGTTTGACTCTAGCTGCTATTGGAAAACAGGAGGTAAATTCTGAGTTTATGCTTCCTGCATACTTA
The DNA here is from genome assembly GCA_026290005.1 of Latrodectus geometricus. Taxonomy (NCBI): domain Eukaryota; kingdom Metazoa; phylum Arthropoda; class Arachnida; order Araneae; family Theridiidae; genus Latrodectus; species Latrodectus geometricus. Next base: position 164,540 of record JAPDSC010057093.1, on the reverse strand, counting down.
TCAGATTGGATTGTTAAACATATTTTGGTCGTCTTCTATTGGATAATGTAAATGTACAAAGTATATGAAGACAGTACATGACCAATGGAAAAATGTTTTACAACAAACTTCGTTCTTAGTTTTCACGTGATTTGAAATGAATGGCCCAGCTTAAAAAAACTTTATTTTTGGAGTGGAAAGGATATTTGTTAGATATCAACTATATTTCTAGACAATGAAAGACAAGTATTATTCTGCTTCATGCAGTCATTAGATGTGAAGATGGTGGTTTGGGAATTTTTTCATATACCTCTCACTATGTAAAAAATATTTTTCTTCCTTTTTCCCCTCGAACGTTCAAGAAAGCAGCAAAACAATATAGAGGTTCACAAGCTTTACATGATTTAAATTTTTATGCTATACGATATCAAATGATTTAAAATAAAATAATCTTCTCCAACATTTTTTATTACTAACTGCATATAACTATAAAATTTGAGTGCATTTTTTTTTTTGCCTCAAATAGATTGGTATCTAAGATTGAATCATTTAAAACTTGTTTTATGATTTCTTTCAGGAATCAGTGGCTTCTGCTATTGCGTGATTTGGTGTTTACTAGTGACAGATTCACCACAAAATCATCCGTGGATTTCAGATGAAGAACTGGTTTACATACTAGAAGACCAGGCGAGGGTGGATGACTCTGAGGTACATCTCTTCGCCATTTCCATTGTATTTCTGAATAATGAGTTCAAGTACCTAAAAATAATTTTTTTGCTTCGTATATTATCTCGAGACAGATTTAAAAAAAAAAAAAAAAAGAGACAGCTTGCTAAGAACAAGGTTGGTTTCTGAATCTATTTAAAACAAAACTTGGAGAACTCTATCCTGTAGGGTTTTCAATATTTTAAATGTCATTGAGTTGCAGTAAAATAGATATGGTGAATTTTAATGAAATAAAACTCTTTCAAGAGATTTTTGCTTCCAATTTCCTATCTAAGATAAGAATATATAAGAGCATTGTCTACAAACAATGCAGAAAGTGGGAATTAACGTCCAGCAAGTATTTTTTGCAGACATATGAAAATTTTATTGCAACAATCTGCAACCTCCCATCTGGTCCGATCTCGTGAGACAGATGAATGAAACCGTTTACATTAAGGAAGTCAAAAACCAGAAGTAACAATTAATTATGAATGTCCTTCCTGTCATGTTTAAAGTATTCAGAATTTAATGAGGTGATGAGGCATTTGGGGCAAAGAGGATACCTCTTGCTAACGCAGGAAAAGATGAATTCTTTTAAATGCTCCAATTAATAAATGCTATTGTGTCACCCACAATACTTTGTTGGACTTTGTCTTGATAAAACAGGCTTCTTCGGATAGTTCAGTTTTCTTAAATAATTTGCAATATGTTTCAAAACTATGAAATTGAAC
>JAPDSC010057093.1:150280-163025 GCA_026290005.1 Latrodectus geometricus | reverse complement strand
TATATATATATATATATATATATATATATATATATATATATATACTACTGGCCATTAAAATTGCTACACCAGGAAGAAATGCAGATAACAAAATGGTATTTATTGGACAAATATATTATACTAGAAGTAACAAGTGATTTTGGCTGGATAGATCCTAAGAAATCAGTATCCAGAACAACCACCTCTGGCAGATATAACAGCAGTTATACGCCTTGGCATTGAGTCAAACAGAGATTGGATTGCATGTACAGGTATAGATGGCAATGCAGCTTCAACACGATGCCACAGTTCATCAACCGTAGTGACTGGCGTTTGGTGACGAGCCAGTCGCTCGGTAGCCATTGACCAGACGTTTTCAATTGGTGAAAGATCTGGAGAACGTGCTGGCCAGAGCAACAGCCGAACATGTTCCGTATCAAGGAAGGTCCGTACAATACCGGCAACATGCAGTCGGGCATTATCCTGCTGAAACGTAGGGTTTCACAGGGCTCGAATAAAGGGTAGAGCCACAGGTCGTAACACACCAGAAATGTAACGTGCACTGTTCAAAGCACCGTCAATGCGAACAAGAGGTGACCGAGACGTGTATCCAATGGCACCCCATACCATCACGCCAGGTGATGGGCTAGTATGACGCTGACGAATGCACGCTGCCAGTGTGCGTTCACCACGATGCCGCCAAACACGGATGCGACCATCATGATGCTGTACACAGAACCTGGATTCATCTGAAAAGATGACGTCTCGCCATTCGTGCGCCAAGGTTCGTCGTTGATCACACCATTGAAGGCGCTCTTGTCTATGACGCAGCGTCAAGGGAAGCCGCAGCCATGGTCTCCGAGCTGAGAGTCCATGCTGCTGCAAACGTCATCGAACTGTTCGTACAGACACTTGTTGTCTTCCAAACGACCCCGTTCCTTGACTCACGGCTCGTGACGTGGTTGCACGATCCATTACGGCCATGCGGATAATTGAGATCAAGCATGGCGTTCCGTATTACCGTCCTGAACCCATCGATTCCATATTCTGCTAACAGTCATTGGATCTCGACCGACGCGAGCAGCAATACTACGATAACATAAACCGCAATCCCGGTACGCTACAATTCGACCTTTATCAAAGTCAGAAACGTGCTGGTACGCATTTCTCCTTCTTACACGATGCATCACAAAGACTTTTCACCAGGCAATAACGTTCAAATGCAATTTGTGTATGAGGAACCGGCTGAACTATTTCCTCATTTAAACACAATGTAGGTGTCGCTACTGGCGCCATCTTTGTCTGAATGCGCTGAAAAGCTAATCATTTGCATATCACAGCACCTTCTTCCTTTCATATAAATTTCACGTCTGTAGCATGTCGCCTTCTTGGTGTAGCAATTTTAATGGCCAGTAGTGTGTATATATATATATATATATATATATATATATATATATATATTTATATATATATATATATATATATATATATATATATATATATATATATATATATATATAGACACAAAATCTGAGTGTTACTTGTGTTTCTTCTCGAAAGAGCATTTTCTCATGATATATTTTGTTAAATTAACAACTTAGAAATTTTACGAAAACATTTGTGCATGAACGTTTCCATTATTTTTTAGGTTAGATCAATGTTTCTGTTAATGTTTAAAATGTATTAAAATATCGCTAATAATTTTATTATATGAATTAACGACAAACTTAACATCATAAATAGCTAGTGATAAAATTATCGCTTAACTTTCATAAGTTCGTTATCATCGCTGGCTTTGCACATTATTGAGATAAAAAGATTATTTCAATGGATGAGTACAAGATTAATAAAAATGTTATTCATTAATGGATAGACAATACAAAAAGAAAATTAACGTTGTTAATCATTTTCTTAACCATTCACCAAATTGTCTCAGGAGTTTCTTTTTTTGTACTATGGTATGGCCTAGTCTAGCTGGGTGGATTTCGCACTTCCTTCTTTAAGCTAGTTTCTGGTAGATTTCTGAAGAAAATACTACTTCAGATGTCAAAACTTTTAAAAATTGACGGTTTCCTAATGGTAGAATGGCACTGTGGAATATCATTTAAAGGATTTGATCTTAACAATTGCTGAACAATGGAACGTGAATGAAGCAATTCCACTGGCATATTAATGCTTCAGAATTTCTTTAGAGCATTGTATAAAATAAAAAGTCTATATTTAGATAGACCAAAAGCCTTACTACAACCGTCAGCTGCTTAATTGTTCTCTTTGCGACCTCAATATTGATTTTTTAAAACGTAAATAATTAGTTAAATGTCAAGTGTAAATGGTAGTTTGATAAGTCAAGTGAGTTGTATGAAATTTTCCATCATTTTTTTGAGTTTTATGAGTTAGAGCAACTCATTTTTATGCCTTGTCCTGCAAGAAGTTTTAAAATACCCCTGAGAGGAGATACATTGTTCATTGATAAAAATAGATCATGTCTGGCATTTAAAAATGAGTCCTCTGTAGTCGCTCTAACCTACCTGACTGACCTACTGGGAATTATCTAACTTACCTCTGCAACAGCTGAAAGAGAACTAGTATGATCTATCTCTCCTCCTCGATACTTTTCAAATGATGCTGCTTTTAGTTTTTTTCTTTTAAACTGAACCTTGTGCACAAATTAGATAAATTTGACCTACCTTATCAATTTTCTTTAGAAGTTCGTTATTTGAATTGCAGTTACCTCCTATCCCGTGGAAGAAAATCCTTTTATCTCTTCGTGTGTGGGCGGTGGTGATTGCTCAGGTAGGATCTGATTGGTGCTACTACACCCTCCTCAATGACTTGCCCGTCTTCTTCTCTACCATTCTCCACTTTGAAATCGAACAGGTAATGCAAGAATTCTACAATTAAAGAGACAAACTTTTCAAGTTTAGTATATATTTTTTTATATGTTTGCACATTTACTTTATTGAAAAAAATTAAAAAATTGAGTTTTGTATGCCCTTTTGAAATTTTATATTGATATAATAGTATACAATATTTTGAACATATTTAATTAAAAATTTGATATTTTTTTATTTGATATTTTTCTAAATAGTTTTAATGTGTAGAGATCAACAAACATAATTGTTTGGCTGTAAAATATTGTTTTTACATATATTTAGATAAAACATATCTTCTGTATTTTAAATATATTGTAAATATAATGCATGTGCATAAACTTAAGATTTAGTATTTTTTCCTATTGAAAATATGAAGATAAATACTTTTAAAATAAATTTTTTATTGCAAAGCATATATGCAATTAGAAATTGATAAGTAAATTTCTTAGTCAATTTTTCCTCAGCGGGTTTTCTTTTTTTAAATAAACACGAGTGTCAAAACCCTGAGGCACCCCAGTCTTCTTTCCTTCTCCTCTTCTACTTTCTTTACCACTTCTCATTCGATGTGGTTGCCTCACAAGAGTTTGATGTCTCCCCTTGAGTAAACTCTCTGTTACTATTAACTTCTATTGGAGATTTAAACCTCCCACTTATTTGCCATGCATGGAGACCCTTGTCCCTGGAAATGAACATCCTGATAATTGAGATTCTCAGAGACCAACTCATTACTTTGACCTCTGCTTCAGGTAAATGAGATATGTGCTGCGGTCCTCAGCGCATCTATTGGGTAACTGGATCAGGTGATTGGTATATCCGTTGGGTGAAGGGTGGAGATCACTTCATGGATTTACTGAGAACGAATCGAAGCTGATCAGCCCTGTTGTAATAACCCTGCCACCCAGATTCAGTGGTGGGTAGTACTTTTGGTACCTAAATTTCAATTTGGTTTCATATGGAATCAAATAAATCTTCAACGGGCTTTCGAGAGCTATATTTAAATTTTTTATCTTAAAGAAGCCAAGCTTAGTGGACTAGTGATAGCGCTTTCAATACATTAATTACAGACTGCAGTATTTACCTGTCGCCACATGATGCTATAAAATTAGAGTCAGTTAACAATTTAGTAAGTAAACTTGATCCTCACCTTTCATATTGCTGGGTGATTTTAAGGGTGGTAGCAGAATTGTGTGGGGAAATGAAAATACAGATTCTCGAGGTAGGCTATTAGAACATTTCATTTAAACAACTGCCATTACTTAATTAACAATGATGTAAAAAACTTATTTACATGAATCAATTACAGTTCATTCTCTAGACTTGGCCACTCACTTTTGCCTTTGCTGAAATCTACAGTAGAAAGTTACTTCTATAATATGTACCACTTTCATCTTGTCATCATCTTTGATGGTTGCAATGTTGCAAATGCATATTGTCTAACATCCTCGGATTGATTGGTATACTTTCTCACAACTCGCAGCAATTTCTGAAACTATGGCAATGAAAAATCAATTGATGAAGCTGTTAAATTTGTAGTAAAGCCCTTATAAATGCAACGAAGATAGTTATTTCTTTAAGAGGAGTTCTTCTCTAGTTACCACTTACATAAACCGTTTTGGAAAGAAAATTTTCAATTAGCCTATAAAAACTTTAAAAAAAAAAAAAAAAAAAAAAAAAAACTATGGGACATTTTTTGAAGATACCCTATCTTTGAGAGCCTCGTAGCAGTTAAAAGAGCGAGGGATGTTGCTTGTAAAACCAGAGGTCTTGCTCAAATTTTGAAAATCTTGAAAGAAATGCTTCCTTTACAACATTCACAATATCAAACAAGCAGTTGTAGCAAAAGTTAATGAAGCTAGGGTGTACATGGGTAATTTCCTTTTCCCATTATGTCGATCTGACAATCGAATGGTTAGTGCTCTTGTTGTTAGTTTAACAATTCGTGAGTTTGAATTGTACTTTGATCACGGGTGTTTGTAGTGGTTCGAAATCCACTTTAGGTCCTGGTCTAATTAGTTCTCGTATTCAAAAAATTGACCGTTGAGAGACAAGCAAATCAAACCTTATATTATTATTCAAACCTCAGTATTAGCATGGTTAGAATTCTCTCTTTGACTCTTGATTGCAAAAATAATTAAATCATAACTATTTTTCTAATTTGTTTTTTAATATTTGAAATCTTTGTCTGGGTTGACGAGTTTATCTGCTTAATTAATAATATTAGACATAATTTTTCTACCGAAAATACATGTTTTATAAGTGTAAGATGGCCTCCTTTCATATTTAAACCGCTCTACAAATCTGTAGATTCCAATAGATCTAAATATATATTCATCTTTTAATCCCAAGTTTACTATAGCCTTAAAAACATCTTATAGGTTTGTATTAAATATTAATATTAAAATGAAAACATCTTATAGGTTTGTATTAAATATTAATATTAAAATGAAAACATCTTATAGGTTTGTATTAATCTTAATAGAAAGTTATAAATTCTAAGTTTATAGAAATCAAGGAACAACTGAACTTTGAGTATTTATTGTCTTTTATTATAAATGAAATGGATTGATAGAATGGATATGCAAAGCCTCATGTAGGATAGAACATTGTTAGCCTATAATACAAGACTTTTAGACAAGTCTCATAAAATACATTCCCAAATGATTTTGTAAAATGTGTTACAAATTTTAAGAACTCTAAGTATGGTCTTATACGAAAGTTTCTAGTTATTGACTGAAAAATTATGCCTTGCTTATGCCAAACTAAATTCTTTGGCAAGACTGTCCGTCGGGGACCTACAGTGCCCATATCTGCTTTCTTGACCGAGGGTGCATAGCATATGTCCCTGTTAGGTGAACCTCCAGTTCCTAATCATGTTTAGTATTCAGTTTTATCAAACCACTGAAAGGATGAAAGTCGGAATCTTTCATGTAACAAATGGAAAAATAAATAAATATTCGTATGAAGTTAACAAGTTGCTTATTTTTTATTAATTGGGTTAAACATCACAATTGATCAAAGCATAGTATTTAAAAATAAAATACATTTAATTCTTCTTCCTTTGAATTAAAAATCTATTCTGTATTCCTTAAGAAAACTTCTCATATTATTAGTTTAGACATAGACTCTAATGTAATTTTCGAATTTTAGTTTTTACATTTTTTTCATTCTTGATCACATTTTAAAAGATACTCACAAGTCTTCAATGAGTATTATTGTGAAACGAATGCTTTCAATCCCATGTAAATAATTATTATTTTTTTTCAGAATGGCTTCCTTTGCTCTTTTCCATACCTCTTGGAAGTTTTGGTGGCTATTCTAAGCGGATATGCGTCCGATATCATCCTCAGAAAAGAAATTGTAACAGTTATCTTTGCCAGAAAGTTCTTCAATACCTTGGGTAAGGATTATGAATTAGTTTCTAGCCCTCTAACTTTCTATTTTTATCTAGATGTATTTACAGGATTTTTTTCTTTTTTCGTGGAATTTGAAATAACTGTCAATTATAGCATTTTTCATAATGTATTGGTAAGTTCTATACGTGCTTGTTGCAGACAAATACAGTTTTGCCACCTGTTATTCAACTGAACCAAAATTTTCTAAAATATTTTTACATACGTTGTAAAGATAGATCAAATGCATTAAAAATAGCAATTATGAACTTTTAGATTCTATATATGTATATCCATTCTACAGTATTCTTTGTGGAGAGAGTGTTGTATTCAGTTTTTGCAAGAGACAAAGCTTATAAAACTCGAGAAATGGATGCTGAAAGTTTAAGCTCGATATTTGCCTTACTCGTTTGATAGGAGAAAACATAAATTTGAAATCTTTCATTTATGTTCCTGATCATTGTTGCATTGAGTCTTGATTATTACGTTTTGCTTATAGCTATTTTTCTCTCCCTTACCACTGTCGATAGGAAAAATAGAAAAGCTATGATTGGGAATCCTGATCATGTGAATAGGTTGATTGTAACACAATACCGAATTTGGAGGATAAATTTATTGTAACTTAACATTGCATACTTCACAATACTGGTGTAAATAAAGGTAAAAACCATTATAAAAATGTGTTTATATTCTTTAGGGGAAAAAAACATTTAATGAGGACGAACAATCATGAGAAAACTTCCACAAAACAAAGATAATAATATTAATGAAATATATAGGCAATATACTCAACAACATTATCTCTATATACATTTATATACATAACACAAAAAGTGTGAAAAATAATGGGTACCTTTTCACTTCGCCATCGTAAGCGATAAATTCACCAAATGGTACCACCGATTGCAAAAAAATTTATTGAATTGCAGTTTTTTAGCAAAAATTATAAACGATGTCAAAATAATTAAGGCTTTAAAATAAAGCTTATTGCAACTACAGTATTAGTCACTTATATTTATCTGTATTCTGTTGCCACACCAAAAATTTCAGTTACGTGAGATTTGTGCCGGCGAAACGGAAAAGTACCAAATTATGAATTAAATATAGTGTATTATATATGAATTTATCTGTTGAGAGTTATTGTCTAAAATTGGAATGCCTTACATTTTAACAATAAGCATTTTGTTATAGAAAATTTTCATAATCTATTGATGTCTTGTTTGGAGGGGATTCTTGTTATATTTTTTAAATTCTGAAAGACAGTGCGTGGTTAACTTACTCAGAACTTTTAGGCATGGAAGAAGAACATGCTAATTGTTTAGTGTGAGATTACGTACTAGTAGACATAGTTGAATAAAATTGAATGTCGTAATTTTACACGAATAAAAGTCTTTGGTATAAAAGTTCTTAATTATAAATAACTAAAACGAATGAGACAATCTCTCCTATTAATATAAAGGATATATAAACTTAAGAAAATAACTAAGATCATTGATAAGAAATAAATTTTTTATTTCTTGATTTTTCGAACTAAATCTCTATTTAATTTGATGAATTTGCTGCTTATTTTCAAACTTATCTTTGACAACGAGTATGTAATTTGAAAGAATGAAATTGATGCGAGATATATATTAGTTTTGTCTTAAAACAATAAAATTTTGTATCCTAGAACTCTTAACATGAAAAGTGTTCATGTTTTAAAACTCTTTCATGTGATTACAGTTAAGGAATCTTTGACAGTGAATGTTAAGTTTTCATTGCCATTCATTGAGAGTTGTACTGTAATAATGCTTCATATTAATGCCAACCCGCTTTTATTTGTTCACATTAATCATAAAATGTGACGTAGTTTAGTAATAGCTTATGAAATGATTTAAAATCCTGATTGTCGGTCTTTGAAAATTTTCAGGTACTTACGATCTTCTGTTCCCATTTTAAAAATGATTTCATCAATCTGAAACCGCCATAAAAGTATTTTCACATAAGCCACCTAGGAGGTGATGTCTATTTTATGCAGTTTATATTTTTACGTGTTTGCGTTTCTTTTACTGGCATAATGATTGTTAAAGTACTATTTCGAACTCACTTTAGAAAATCCAGAAGAAATACCACTTGCGTGAAATGATAAATATATGAACTGAAAATCGCCTTGGGAAACTTGACGATCGTGGTAGTAGACGAGAAAACTTTCAGAGGGTTCTTGATATTTTTGAGAGAAGAAAAAAAGATAAATAGCCGGCAAGAGAGAATCAGAAGTCTAATCGTAGTCCCTTGCTCTTTGTAAGGGAATGTTCCAGGTTCAATCCGAATTCTTGTTCAATTAAAACAGATGGATGTTCCTTTTCTCTGCAGAACATGAATAAAAATTTTCTGGATTTTTGCCTTTTCGAGACTTTTCCCTATAACTCAAGTCACTAGGAATTCTCACCTTTTTGACACTAGAAAGGATTGATCTGAAGGTACCTTATGTAGTGGGGCACTAATCAGGTGGGCCATTCTACTACCCCCGAAAGTGGGTGAGTCTTCATAATTTAGAATATGGCACCAATCAGAAGACCCTATAATTGGCATGCTACCATCAAAGATATCATTTTACTTGGAGGTTATTGTGGCCACAACATATTTCATATACCACATTCGCCATCAAAGAATGTCAAAATATTGTCTTTTCACTAAGTGTGTTTTAAAGTTTTCTTTATTAGAGAAAAATTTCTATTGCATTAATAATTCAAAGATGGTTAGCAGTTAACAATATTTTATTGAAGAATGGTTTTCTTACAACAGTTTTTGTGAGATTTGACAGGTATGACTATTCCAAACTGCAGAAATTAATTTCCCCTATGAACTGTTCCATGTAAATAAGTATTTAAATCTCTTGTCATATTGAACTGATTTGAATGAATTACATATGTTATGAAAAATGAACCCCTAGTATTTTTCTCTGTGATGATTTAACTAGTGAAGTCGAAATCATTCGTGGAATTTGAGAAGGTTTGTTACTAAACAGTTAGGACGAGTTCAGTATTTTACAAGTGTTCGGAAGCCATAGTGACCACAATCTGATAACATTCATTGCAATGAGACCATTCAATTAACTGAATCAATTATGTGACTTGGCTGAGAAATATTTCATATCATTAGCAAACATATTCAAATCGTTGAAATATAAGTATCATATAACAAACCGCCATGTATGATATACATACATTCGAATAAAAATAAACAAGTTCTCTTGTTGTTGCTGCCTTTTGCAGTAAAGCAATACAATAGGATCAAATCGATCCCAAAGTATTCAAAACAGCTCTGGCTACACGGATAAAATCCGTGGAATAAAGGAGTTGACGAGTGGGATCGAGTTAGAGCCCGACGACCAATATGGCAGTGCAATCAAAGATATGGTCGGTCCAGTGTCTGCACAGTGAGAACGACTCCTGTTGATTTGATAGCCATCGGGAGATATTTTCATTCCCTTGGTGTGCTTAGTCCTCAACCTGACTATGGTTGTGGAGATAGCATGGTCACACGTTTGGTCAAGGATGGAGTGTTTCCGATACATGGAAGAGCCAGAGCCTCAGAAGAGGTTGGACTTCTTCCGTGGAAGCTATTTTATTTCCTTTCTACCACTGTAAGGAAAATCCAATGGAGACATCCCCTCTCCGTCATCTGGGAATGCACCTTCTAGTTGTTGCAACAAGTTTTTTTCAAAGAAGTTATTATATATTACTTATAAGAATAACATTGTTAATTGTTAAATTGAATTGTTAACGAATGAATAAGTTTGCTAAATAAGAATAAGTATGCTAAAATAGTTAAAAAGATATCTATTACAACCATGGTTCCAAAACATTGCTCTCACTTCATAAGTAGGCATTTCTTTTCCTTCAGTGTGTTGTTGCGAATAGTTTGCAATACGCAGAATTTTAATCGACATACGTTTCTAACAAAGAAGAATGATATTTGCAAAACATATCGCATTTTGTGCTAAAAATAATTATCATCCTTGGATCCTTAACACAACACAACAGATTTTGTGGAGTTTTGAACTTTTTTGGACATTGAATATTTTCTGGTTCACTTAAATTGAATTGCTTTCACTAATTTTTTGGAAAAGTTCCATACTTCATGCTTCGTATGTTGCTTTATAAGAGATAGCGCTAAGAGTTTTACTTTTATTTGAATATTACTTTAAAAGATGTTTTGTGATTCACTGTGGTATTTATTTCTTTGACATTCAGAGCGCAATAAAAACAACCATCGACAATCAGTTGGTTTATTGAGCTACAGACATTTCATTTATTGTATTTAAATCTACAATTGTTGCATTATTAAATTGAGTTATTTCGTCTTTTTTCTTATTTGTTTTCTCAATGATCAAATTTTAAGTTGCTTTTCTTATTTTTTGATTTGGTTTTTTTTTAATTATTTATTTATTTGTTTGATTATCCCATACAAATACGTTTTCTCATGATTTTGATTCTTCGCCACTTTCAACGCTCTGCTCAAACTCACCCTCACTATCATGAGAATGATATTTCTTCAGCGGGTTCATCCACTGGTTTGATCAGCAGAACTAATCAATGTAACTTTTGACTACGATAATTCTCAAACGATCCATATCTGTATCATATTTCTGTCGGTTTAAGTTTTTACATTATTGTCTGGATTTTTTCCCTTTTAAGACATTTTCCAATAACACACTGTTACTAGGAATTCTCACCTTTTTGACACTAGAAGGGATGGATCTGAAGAATGCTTATGTAGTGGGGCACTCGTTTTGTGCAAAATCCAAAATTCCGAATGTGGGTGGCTACCCTTAATTAAGTAGCTGAGACCAGATGAAGGACCTCTAGACTTTGCCAGCCACTTCCAAAGATATTATTTCATTTATAGGACATTGCAACCAAGACTTATTTAACAAGATCTAATGTCCCAGTCGAGAAGAGAATATATGATAAAAATTTCGAGTTGAAAATATGTCGCGTTTACTGTTTAAAAACTTAACTTGTTAGCTGTTCAATAATATTTGATTGCAAACATGTATGTGGTGTAAAGTATTGCAGATAATATTTTCTTTATTGAACACCTGAAATTGTTTCATCACTAGTAATAAGTTTGCAACATCATGCCAGTAAACTTATCTTTATAACAGCCTTTCTGGTTTCTTAATTCCAATAAGGATTCTTTTACTTACTGTGTTCCTTTCCTGTAGCTGGATTCGGTGCTGCCTTGGGACTGGCAGGAGTCATGTTTGCTGGCTGCAATGTGGTAGCTCACATATCGCTCTTCGCTTTTGTAATGGCTGTCACTGGCTTCTGCTACAGTGGATATTTGTTGGTCATAATAGATATGTCACCAGAGTATGCAGGTGAGTTTCTATTCCTTTTTATGAATGTTATATACTCTTGGAAATCATTGCAACAACATGGAATTTCGGAATAAATTGAAAAAGCAATTTTCAATACATACGAGTTTTTTCGTAGAAAATTTCCACAAGAATATTCAAAATGTGGAAGAACTAGAATAGATTAATTCTTTCATTGGAACAATTCTATAAAAATATTAATTCCATTTTTTTTAGTTAGATAAAAATGTATCAGCCAGGCTATGTATGGAAATTATAATCATAATATGATACTTTACCCGAGCCGAAAAGTAATCAAACGTAAGTTTCTAAAATAGCTTGGCGATATATAATGTAACATTTGGCAATATATTTTCGTGGAAATGGTCGTTGGAATAATACATGAAAGAGTACAGAATTTTTATTATTAATATCCAGAAGGCAGAAATAACATTTTCTTATACAATGAAAATATTTTAAAATTCAAGACTCTTATAAATATTTTCCTCAGAATATCACGTCAGTTTTCTCATAAAATGAAAAAAATCATTTAAAATTATGTATTTAAAAGAAAGCTCATATATTTTAATCTAAAATGAAGAGAAATAAGTAAAGGAATGTACTTGAATTTTGATAAATTTATTTAAACATTACTGTTCACTCTTGAACATATTTTTAGAAAATTCAGAGATTCAGCAACAGCGAGAAAGAAGTTCAAGCTTTTGTTGTTTGAAGATCTAATGTAGGAAAATTCTCCAAAAATATAGGATCAGATTTGTAACAACATAAGTGCATATTCTTTTGTTTTTACAAATTTTAGTAATAAATAGAACTAATTAAAATTGTAGAAGAAAAATGTTAATAGAATGCGTCTTTTTATTTGGAAATACATGTTATTAATTATGCTCTCTTATTAGCATTTTAAATAGGCAAACTATTCCATGATTGTTAATTAAATAATTATATGAAGCTTTCAACTTCAAAGCTGTAGAATGAATTTTCAATAACAAAGCATTTGTGAAAAATCTTGCTTAATGTTTGTTTTTATAAACATGTAGATCTGTTCAACTCTTACGGGAATATAATTGAATTACTAATAGAATTTTATTTTGTACCTTTAGCAAGAACACAATATTGTTATTTTATGAATTAGATGAGTAAGA
>JAPDSC010057093.1:136962-149880 GCA_026290005.1 Latrodectus geometricus | reverse complement strand
TATATATATAAACTTATAAAGAATTTGAATTTTGGCTGTCAAATAAATAAGCCGTCACATTTGTTTGCCATTTTAAGCTAAATAGTGCTTTTATTTTGTTTCTTCCTCGAAAAATTGAGGATGTGCTTCAAATAAATAAAATAAAAAAAAAAAATAAATAAAAAAAACAAGAAAACAAAACTGGCTTTTTTTGAAAATGGTATCACAAATTATCTTGTTTCAGTAATTTTAGAAGGCTTTGGAAGAGATTTTATGGCGTTCCAACGGCGGTGTTGGTTTGACGACTTAATAATGATGTATAACGCACAAAGTTTGTTTTCTTGTTCCAGGTACTTTAATGGGCATCATGAACACAGTCTCCACCCTGAGCGGCTTCATCACGTCCGCTGTAGTGGGACATCTCACAGACAAACAGGTAAGTCCCGCCTTCATTAGAAGCAAAACACCCAGACCGCTCGTTAAGATTGGTGGCCCCCGCAAGAAAAGCAGTGAATAGTAGGGATCATTACGACGGGGGCGAAACAGGAGGTAAAAATGCCTAGAGTAGCTTCCCCACATGAAAAGTGTGGGAAAGAATTCATTAGCTGTTCAATAAAAGGATGGACTTTCTTCGTAACTAGTTTCGAAACAATACGCTTTTACCATTATGAGTACTTAACTACTAAAGTTAATATTCGGAGAGGTTATCCATTATTGCAAAATTATATATATATATATATATATATATATATCACAAGCTTTTGTCGAGTACTTAAATTTCATATTACTTGAACTGGTCAATATGTACAGTTGACTTAAAATTGAGATTAATTTGTCAGTATTTAAAACTCCTGCTTGAATATAAAATAGTATAATATTACACACACAGAATCTCCAAAAATAATTACTAATGTTCCTGTATATCTTGTATCAACATTCATTTTGAACTCGACGTAACTCATGTAAAAATACTATGGCTGTTTGCGTTCTTACAAAACGTTATTTCTATTTTGTTAGAACTTTTCTTTAAAAGATACGATAGATACCTAGAAAGATGCTTTAATGATAATTTTAATGAAATGCCGCTGCGGAGGAGAAATATTAATATGACACACTCGCTTGTTTTCGTTGAACTAAGCAATGAATGAACTTATTAATAGGGCCACGATTTTTGAGAAATCTCGTAATAAATAAAAATTTTTTAAAAGAAATCAAAATTTCTTTAAGAAAATAAAGTAAACTAGATTTTCCAAATTTTGAAACTGAGCTCTCTATGGTTAATTTGGATAAAAAGTACCGAGATTCTTCATGTCAACTATTTGAAAAAAAAGTTTTAGCACACAATTTCCAATAGAATTAAGAATATTATTTAACGATTGTAATTTGCTGGAATTTATCTAAAAAGAAGGAACATTAAAATCGGACTTCCTATCTTAAAAAATGTTTTGGTGGGTTTCTTCTTCGTTAACCTTCCTTATGAAGATATGTATTTTAAAAAAGGCACGTTTAAGAGCATCTAAAATTTTTTTTTAACGAATCCTCCATAATCAGAGAAATTGAACTGAAATCATCATTTTATAAAACGCCGGGCTATTATGCATTTTTACCATTAGAACAACAAGTGTTACCTTACATATTGCCGAAACTGGTGACTCCGCAAGTGAATTGAGCCTTATAATTTAAAAGCAGGAACCAAGGTAAAGAGCCGAGTCTTGGCTTGCTACCCCAAGAGGTCTCTTTTTGAATAAAGGACATTGTGACCATGATCTACTTTAAGTACCCTAGCAATATTAATGAATATAATGTTTCTCCATTGGGTCAGGATTCAAACTCATTGTCTTCCGATTAAGCAACAGTGACTGCTGAAATTCTGCTAGGTATAAGACCTATCTATTCTGAGCAAAATATTGCAGATTCCAACCCATTCAAGTATAAATAACGAGGGAATCTAAATGAATATTTATTTACTGTATTCCTGTGAGTGCTGGAGAGTTTTTTAGGACCCATCTTAGGTGATAGACTAAAATAGTCCACTATGAACAAAAAAAAAAAATATTTGAGAAAATAGGATGCCATAGATATTCAAATAAATTACTACAGATTTTACAATTGTTCAGTTTCATGCTCATGATCAAAGAAGTGCCTTTGACCACCGGCAGCAATGCCTTCTTCTGAGTGAAAAATCCTTGGTATTTTTGTTCTAGGGTGTTTTCCAGATTTTTTCTCTTAAAAAGTGGTAATGATGATTTTCGTTAACTAAAAATCCTACCGGACAGCAAAATGATGTTTCTGCCTTAAAACATTTAGAATAAATCATGTTTTTTACAATAACGTTTCAAAAATGTCTTTAACAGCGTTTTTACTAGTTGATAATAATTCATTGTCCATAAATCATAAGTGCTACTACTTATGATTTATGGACAATGAATTATTTATTTAAAACTTATCTCGCGCGAGAGGGAATTTGAAATCTTATTATTCAAAGAAAATAAAAAAATCGAAAAATTATTTTAACTTTTTATATTTGGAACTTATAAATTATAGGAGGCTAACAAAAAATTGTAAAATAGGTATACAAAGGATCCCAAACTTATATAAACTCTGTACAATGTAACATATATTCTACTATAAAACTATGAAAATACACTGAGAAACATTGAAAATAGCACACCAAGAAGGAAAAAATGTACAACCGCGAAAGTTTATAAATAAATACAATGGGATCCGATAATTAAATGATCCAAGTTTGGTGCCATTTGATACTAACCATACACCCGGAAACAGCTCTACAATTAGGACGTGAGCCCTTATAAACTGGAGTAGAGTGGAAGATTCAGAAATGTGACGATCACATGCGGACCCTCGGAGAACATTTGTAAGCAAAGAATGCCAGGGAGACGAGTGAGAAGACATTTTGCACACTTGAGACAGTTTAAAAAGAGTGTCAACATTGGTTTGAAAACCACTGACTCACCATGTTGCTCGCCAGGTGGATCGTTCGGAGTCAGAACATGTTGTAGGCAGTGAACATGAGACCTTACCCATGTGTCGTGTACCGGGTCTTGGGTGACCAGAAAGACGACGAAGCGAGAGGATCGGAGAATCGTGCCGCAAACACTTGTGGATCCCGCAGTGACTCGTTCCAAAATACACGTAGATGTAATAGTACCAGTTGTTCCATAAACAATTTCTAGACTACTTGAGGAACTGAATCTGCGATCTTAGCGTCTGTTTAGTGTATTGCCTTCAACGACACATCTACTCCGTCTACAGTGGTGCTTAGCCCAAGTGACGTGGAACATCCCAGACTGGAAAAATGGGATGTACAGTGATGATTCTCGGTTCATTTTGGGCACAGATGATTACCACGTATGGTAGTGAAGGCACTTTGCTTAACTGTACACTTCCATCAACAAAGTCGTGCGACACATTTGCCCGCACGATGGGGGTAATGATGTGGGGAGCCATAACCTACTGTATCTTGTCTCCCCTAGTTGTCATACGTAAAACCTTAACAGGCCAGCGTTATGTTGATGACATTCTTTGACCTCACATTGGACCTTTCTTAAATGATTACTCCAAGAGAATGTTTCCAGAGTGATCAGGCGTGCTATTGAGGTTGCACTGTATTTGTCTAATTGTTAATTGTCTTGATTTTAGGATTAAATAAATATCATATCTATATTATTATTGCATTAATTTTCATTTCAGTTCCAGTCTTCCTAACTGGTGTGCTATTTTCAAATATGAGTGTACGTGTAAAATAAGAGAAAGTTGTTTTTTAGTTTGAATAACTTGAACGAAATTAGTATTTCACTTTGAATTCAATCGTTCCATTTACACTAATTTCAAAAGCAAGTGAAGACCGTAAATTGTCAGAGCTATGAATGCATTGATTTGTTTTTATTTTTGTAGCAAACAATGAAGCAGTGGCGAGTCGTTTTTACCATCAGCATCGTCATGTTGGTGGGCAGCTGCATCTTCTTCAACCTCTTTGCAACATCCGAAAGGCAAGCGTGGAGCGTTCCAGAAATTAGGCCTTCCGTTTCCTTCACAGGAACAGAACAAACGAAGAACGCAGAGAAATTAGAAATAGAATCCAGCTCTCCCACCACTTGAGGGCAGAAATATTCGGAGAAATTGGAGAAAGAAATTATATTTTATTAATTTTTCCGAAGTTAGTAAGCAATTATATTGAAGAAACAAACTGAAAAATGCATCACAATACGTGTTACGTAAAATAAATTTTATAAAGGCGATTTTTAAAAATTTGGTGTTTATCATTTATCAGTTTCACATTTCATTTGGAGATAATTGCTGTGGGGAGAAATATTTTTTTCATGTTTCTGACTTGAATTATATTAGAGCTGAAGATTTTGCAGAAAATATGAAATTATCATATCAACTTTACGAGGAAGTTTTTAATAAAGTCTTTATTTTTTAAGTTTTCATAACATTAGTGTTTATTTTCGTAATGAAATAGCTTTTTCTATCATATCTCTTGATTGCACTATTTCGTTATTTTTCTTGACCTGAAAATTTTATCAACAGTATCAAACTGATTTTGATTTCAATTCTTGCAGTAAATATATTGTACTGAAATCCTGTGATCTTCATTTATACGAAACATTTCAGTGACGATGTTTTACGGCAATGGGAGAAAACTCCTTTTTTATTCATCTTACCTTGGCGATGTATTTGGTGATAAAACATTACACCAAACTGAATCAATGAAACACATCAAACATATCTTAACATTTGGTCTGCCAGTTTAATAATTAACAAACAAAGAATTGCTGAAACTTTCAGTCCTAATAAAAAAATATGTTTCTAGAAGTCTAGAAAATTTTCAAGTTGTTTCAGTGTTGAGTTGCTTAGTTAATATTGCCTGCATATAACCGCTGTATACTTATATAGATGCTTTTTTGATATATTTGTAAATAAAACCTGTATAATAAAATGGTTTATTAATACAACAGTACTTCTTATTAATAATATGCACCACACAAAGTTGGATTTATGTGCCAGCTTATGAATTGGAAAGTTCCATAGATCAATGGCATTCATTAGATTCTGATACAGCTTGAATAGGCATCACAATCTAGGGCTCAAACTGATTTTACTTTCCTTTGATAACATAATCCAACGAATGCACATTTGCATAATTTTCATTAATACATTTCTTGATAATCATATGACTTGTACAAGAAGAAATGAAAAGTATTTTTTTGAATAAATACACAGAAAAATGCAATAAAACTTTATAGTTCAATAATCGCGATTTAAACGTTTAAAGTTTAATTTTTCTCTGTATATTATGCAATATTTTATACCCATGTTTCTTTCATACGCTAAAGAATTTGGATGAATTTGTTATAGATTAAAAATAATTATTATTCATAGAATATTTTCTGTGTAATGTTACCGAAAAAGAAAAAATTGTAATTTTCCAAAGAGAAAAGCAATTTATTTAATATTTCAACTAAGTGCTCATTGGACTCTCATAATTTCAGTTAACGTCAAAATATAATTTATTCTTTGATAGTAATTTTCTGAAAATATATCAATTTTTTTTTACTTTTTTAAATACCCGTGTAATAGGCTATGACACCATTCAGTACCATATGGTATTTTTATATAGTGGGGTCACGTCTACTATATTTTTTAATAAGATATTTTTTATACCCGCAGAGGAATCAGTTCATATGGAAGAATTGCGACTGCTAGCTGTTTTACGTGCCCCTGCCACCGGTAGTGAATAGGATGAACTCGGGATTTGAATCACTACCTCCCAAAAATGAAAATGAAACTAACCAACCAGATTATTACGACCTGCATGCTTTGTCATTCTTTTGCTTTTCTTTATCATCTGTTTTACAATAATTAGTATTTATACACAAAATGAAAGTTATAAGTATTTTCCATACGTTTTATGAAAGATAAATCCATTGAATCTTTGCATCCAATGACATAGAAACATTAATTTCATTCCAGATGAAGAAACTTTTGGAAATGTAGGTACCATAAGAACATTTTTAAATATAATAATTTGAATGTTTTAATATGTGACTTATATATATATATAGAGAGAGAGAGAGTGAAGAGTGTAAGAAATAGAAAACTGAAATTAAATGCATAGTTTCAGCTTAAGATCTAAACAACAATAATCTATCGTCGGTCAGTCTGCATGGTGGATGCTTAGAGCTCTGGTCTGTAGTGGTTTAATTTATTGGTTCGATTTTCATTTCAAATGTAAAAGTGTGTAATGGTTCGAAATTCCACTCTAGATTGCATTTACAATTCAATATTGCCTCATGTGCAGAAAGGGACCATGAGCAATAAAGACACAAAACTCACATGAGCACAAAGAAAGAATTCTAATGTTTCTATTTTGATTGAGCCCACAAACCAAATTATAGGTTAAACATAATTTCTTTTGACTCTTATGTAAGCTTAAAAATCTCTTGCAGAAATCAAAGACAAAAAGAAAATTTACGAAACTTAAAACATGATAATTTAGAAAAGTATTGCGCTTAGTTAACGAATGATATCTGATACTTTTAATGAATTTTAAATACTCAAAAAAAAAAAAAATAATAATAATCTAAGGGAAGTGGTAAAAAAACGTAGCAATGAATTAGTTTCAAAAACACTTTACATAATTACATTTCTATTAATAGAGATAGAATTGCATATGAAAAGCAATGTTGTTATAAAAAAATTGAAATTAAAGTTTGTCGGAAAAGGATTCTTCATGATTTTATTTTAAAACTTTTTTCTTTTTGTTGAAAAATATTATGTATTTTCTTCATCGAAACTTCACTTTTGCGTTCACAAAATATTTGTTTTTATTCCTAAAGAATATTTTGGTAAATAATTTATACAGTAGAAATCTAGTATAAATCTTATTGACTATATAATAAACTACTTTCTTTAGGATTTTAATAAATGCCAAATGCATATTCATTTCTCGGTACACAACCATAAATTTTTATAGTTCCATATTTTCTCAATAGATGGCGCTGTAACAAGCCACATTGGGAATGCGCTACGGAGGAATTGCGTTCTTCCAACTCCCAAATGCGATTTCAATGACAGCTTAATGGCGGGGGTGGGCTTATGGAGGGATAAAAATATACATATTTGCGTGGGTTATAAAAAGGAAGCAGCATTATGCACTCTTTGAAGGGTGTCATATATAATATATCCGGCGCATATCTGCAGGAAGGCATTAGTCAGTCTGAACAGATCTCCGAAAGCTGTTTTAAGATGGAAAAGGGTGCATTCTTCATCTCGAGTGTTGTTCTGAAGCAATGATTACTCATTCGTATCGTTTTAAGGAAGTCAATTTTGTAGCAGGTGAATTCTTTAGATGCAAGTCTTATAAACTTTCCTGAATCACCTTTTTTTTATAGTTGCGATTTTAGTGCTTAAAGTCGTAATTTGCCGATCGTTTCTTCCGTAGTGACTGTAAAAACTACATTAATGACATCGTTATTCGGTTGATTTGCCGCAGTTTTATCCAGATTTAAATATAGAATGGCTCAACTTAATTGAATAAACTCTTATCGTGATGTCGAAGATGTCTAACTTAAAAACTAGATTTCCTGTCGAAAATTGACAACAGTTTTCATCTCATGAATTTAAAACTTAATTAAAGTTGTGATCTGAACTCACTCTAAAGTAGTTTAAACATAATACAATATAAATTTAAGTGATTTAACATTCTGCTTTGTATCTCTTCTCATTTGTAGAAAGGCGCATGGTGTTTCTTTTCTCCTTTTAAAATTTCATCTACGCGTAAACGGTAATAAGAAGATATTTATACCGTCTTCCTGATCTGGGATTGAAGTCTTGGCTAGGATTATGATTTGTTCTTGAATGTTGCGAGCAGTTTTATGATTGGAATAGGGATGTAAATTTTCTCTGCCAGATAGATTAGCTTATTATCATAATTTAGTGACGGGACAGAATTTCTCAGTGTGTCGTATCATGAGTTCAATCTAAGTCAATGTGAAAAAACATGAGAGAGAATTATAAATCTGCCTCGGTGAGACTTATATTATTTTAAGAATTTGAGCCTACCAATGAGGAGGCCATAGGTTTGGTCACAGTCATTGTTTTACAATTGTTAATTGGTATAATTTTTATATACAGTTCTGTCAGTTGGATACTTATGTGCTTTTTTTTCGTTTTTTACAAATAAAACAGCTTAATTGAAATTTAAATTTATTAGGTGATTAGTATTTAACCCCTTAACCGTCTCTGTGAAGAAAATGCATTATTTTTGTTTCGTGGTGGCAACAAAGTTTTGGCTTTCACAGCAATGCAAGTTTTCCCTCCTTTAGCACTTATCAAGAATACAAAAGCCTCTAATTCTTGATGTATTTCCACTTAACGCTGGACCATCTCACAATAATCACATTAGAATGACTTAACATTAATGAAGTCCGTCAGTCGTTGCCAGCTGAAGAAACCAAATTGTGCTGATAAATAACTTAAAAGAATTTTCTGCTTGAAAATTTCTACAAGTCTCTATAATAATATTTTATCACACCAAATATAATTTTATTTAATTATTTTGAAAAATATTATCAGGAAATTTAATTAATTTTATTTTTTAATAAATTCAGAAAAACTATTTTTGTAATTTCCCATATAGTTAAACTTGTAATGATTTCAATAAGTAGCTTATTTTATTTGCTTTCAACCATTGGAGATACTTTTCAAAATCAACTCATTATTTCTAAACTCAAATAATTTTCAAAACCATAAAAAGAAATGATTCTACTATTTTAATACATAAAAACTGAAGAATTTTGACAAAACTGTATATTTTTAGTTACTTAAAAAAATAAAAAAACAAAATTAACTGCTTAACAATAAACTTCAGGATATATACACTACTGGCCATTAAAATTGCTACACCAGGAAGAAAGGCAGATAAGAAAATGATATTTACTGGACAAACATATTATACTAGAAATAACAAGTGATTAAATTTTCAAAAATTTTGGCTGGATAGATCCTGAGAAATCAGTACCCAGAACAACCACCTCTGGCAGTAATAACAGCAGTTATATGCCTGGGCATTGAGTCAAACAGAGATTGGATTGCATGTACAGGTACAGATGCCCATGCAGCTGGAGAACGTGCTGGCCAGGGCAACAGCCGAACATGTTCCGTATCAAGGTAGGTTCGTACAATACCGGCAACATGCGGTCGGGCATTATCCTGCTGAAACGTAGGGTTTCGCAGGGCTCGAATAAAGGGTAGAGCCACGGGTCGTAACACACCAGAAATGTAACGTGCACTGTTCAAAGCGCCGTCAATGCGAACAAAAAGAGACCGAGATGTGTATCCAATGACACCCCATACCATCACGCCAAATGATGGGGCAGTATGACGATGACGAATGCACGCTGCCAGTGTGAGTTCACCACGATGCCGCCAAACACGGATGCGACCATCATGATGCTGTACACAGAACCTGGATTCATCTGAAAAGATGACGTCTCGTCATTCGTGCGCCAAGGTTCGTCGTTGATCACACCATTGAAGGCGCTCTTGTCTATGACGCAGCGTCAAGGGAAGCCGCAACCATGGTCTCCAAGCTGAGAGTCCATGCTGCTGCAAACGTCGTCGAACTGTTCGTGCAGACACTTGTTGTCTTCCAAACGACCCTGTTTCTTGACTCACGGCTCGTGACGTGGTTGCACGATTCATTACGGCCATGCGGATAATATGCCTGTCTTCTCGGCTGCTAGTGATAGGTGGCCGTTGAGATCCCGCATGGCATTCCGTATTACCGTCCTGAACCCATCGATTCCATATTCTGCTAACAATCATTGGATCTCGACCGACGCGAGCAGCAATACTGCGATAAGATAAACCGCAATCCCGGTACGCTACAATTCGACCTTTATCAAAGTCAGAAACGTGCTGGTACGCATTTCTCCTTCTTACACGAGGCATCACAACAATTTTTCACCAGGCAACAACGTTCAAATGCAATTTGTGTATGAGGAACCGGCTGAACAATTTCCTCATTTAAACACAATGTAGGTGTCTCTACTGGCGCCTGCTTTGTCTGAATGCACTGAAAAGCTAATCATTTGCATATCACAGCACCTTCTTCCTTTCGTATAAATTTCACGTCTGTAGCATGTCGCCTTCTTGGTGTAGCAATTTTAATGGCCAGTAGGGTAGTAAGCTATCAACTATACAGTTGAAATTTTGGTGAAAAATTTTTAATGTAAATTTTTCATATTAAATTCTTAATACCGAATAATTTATATTTCTAATTATATAAAAAATAGCTTTCATACGAGAATTCATGTTATTATTATATTTTTAATATTTATTCAATTGTGTTTTGCACAAATATAAAAATGAATGTATCTATTGCAAGAAATTTTGTTTTTAAAAAGGAGAATAAAAACAAAAATATAAAAATGGGGCAAAAAAAATCGAAGCTTTTTTATTTACAATAGTATTCTGATAGTTGAATATTTAATGTAGAACACGTCAATAACACATTTTTCACAAATTCAAATTAGTTCTACATTAAATATTTTCCTTCACTAAATTTTAACTGCTTTAAAATGAAAATGATTAGAAGTGGTCAATTTAGTGAAAGATTAAAAGAAATGTAAAACACAGTAAACGGTTTTACCTTACTTCCTTTGATAGTTATAAAATAAAAATGTTTAGCTATTTTTGATTAAATTATTTAAATGTTTTTAAATAGTTTTCATTAAATAAATAAATATTCATAAAATGTATTTTTGTAAGCATAAATACACTCATCAGAAAATGAATACTTTATCTAGTTTCGATATCATTAATTTTTCATTAATATGTTAACCTAATTTTATGAAATGAAGAACGCTGTAATGTTTATTTAAGAAATTATAAGTATAATAGCATGAATTATATATTATTTGCGTCTTCTGTTCTCAAAAGGAATTTTTTAAATTTTTTTTATTCTGTTTGATTAGCAAATATAAATTGGACTTTTTTTCCATTTTTTAAATAGAAAGCTGTTTTCATATCATTTATTTTTCAAATATAATGATAAGTAGTCCATGAGGTAGGACGTCGATCTTAGGAATGAAGAATGGGGTTCGAACCCAGGCTCTGTTACATACAACTCGAAATATATCTGTTGAGTTTCAATTTACTTCAGGAATATTGGTTTCTGTGGGTGCTGAATAGTATTTGATTTCTTACCCAGAAATATACCCTGCCTGACATAGGAAATACAATACCCTAAAATATTGGATAGAATGTTATAAAAAAATTGATACACAGACAGAGAGAGCATGCATATATAAAGAAGTGATGTTATTTACAAAAAGATAAATTTATACATTGACGAAATATACAGAAAATCAGTAAGTAAGTATGGCCGCCTCCCGTGGCGATGCAAGCGGACACTCTGCTTGATAGAGAGTCAATTAACGTGCGGACGGTGTCCTGGGGGATAGAAGCCCACATGGTCTGAACCCTTCTCCACAGTTCGTCCTCCGACAGAGGCATAACAGACAGACGACGTCCCAGATATGCTCCATCGGGGAAAGATCAGGAGACATCGCTGCCCAAAGCAGCAACTGGATATTCAGCAAGGCTTGTCTACTGACTAGTGCCGTGTGGCGTTCAACAATAGTGTTCGAATTAGCTCTATCTCCCCGACGCCTCCAGACTCTCACCCGGTGACTATCATTACTCAAACAGAACCGAGACCCGTCGCTGAACACCGAATTCTGCCATTCAGTCATTTAAGTGGCTCGTTGATCACACTATCGCAATCTATCCCTATGGTGACGTGGCGTTAATGGCAGTGTTCTTAAACGGGGTTGTGCGTGCAAGCAACTTTCAGCCAATCGTCGTGCAACTGTTCTCGAAGATATTGGAGCATCCAGAACCGGCTGCACATAGCATAAATGATCATGTTTTGAGAGTGAGATAATTTATGTTTTAAATTAATATTGCTGTTTCATTTTCAGGTATTGCTTGCATGCATTTCGTATATTTATTCTGAATAGTAATGTTGATTGATTAGAAAATCTTGTATTTTGTAAGAATGTATATTTACGCTATAGATTTATTTTTATTGCTGCGTTTAAATCAAAGTACATTAAAATACAATGAATTCCTTTTTAAGGTGGGTGCAATTGCTCGGTTGATTTGAAATTCACAATTTTTTTTTTTTTGAAATTCCAGTTTTCATAATACTATTTTTTTTTTAAATTTGAGTTTTCATAATTCTATTTTTTTAAAATTCGAGTTTTCATAATTCTATTTTATTGAAATTCGAGATTTCATAATGCCTTTTTTTAAAATTCGGGTTTTCATAATGCTTTTTTTAAAATTCGAGTTTTCATAGTGCTTTTTTTTTGAACTTCGTGATTTTATAATGCTTTTTTTTTTTGAAATTCGAGTTTTCAAAATACTATTTTTTTAAATTAGAGTTTTCATAGTGCTTTTTTTTTGAAATTCGTGTTTTCATAATGCATTGTTTTTTTGAAATTCGTGTTTTCAAAATACTATTTTTTTAAATTAGAGTTTTCCTTGTGCATTTTTTTTTTTTTTTTTTAAATTCGAGTTTCCATAATGCTTTTTTATTGAAATTCGAGTTTTTATTAGGCTTTTTTTTCGAAATTTAAGTTTTCATTATACAATTTTTTTTTTGAAATTCGAGTTTTCATAATACTATTTTCCTTTTTGAAAATCGAGTTTTCATAATTCTATTTTTTTTGAAAATCGAATTTTCATAAGGCTTTTTTTTGTATTCGGATTTTTTATTTTTATTTTTTTTATTTCTTTTCTTTTTTTATTTATTTATTTTTCTTTTTTTGAAATTTGAGTTTTCATAATACTATTTTTTTTTAAATTCGAGTTTTCATAATTCTATTTTTTTGAAATTCGAGTTTTCAT